>JAKGUB010000521.1:932500-1047500 GCA_026261675.1 Hippocampus mohnikei
GAGGCGGTGGACCAGGGAGCCCGGGACAAGGTGGACGCCGTCCATCTGGAGCCGACCAACCACAGGTGGGGCGGGGGCGGGGACAAAAATCGTAGTTTTTTTTCCTCGAGAAGCCGCAAATCCTTCCCGCCACGCGCAGCAACGCCTCGTGGCTGGCGGTCCACCTGGGTCTCCTGGGCAAGGCGGTGGTGGAGGATCTGGAGAAGGTGAAGCGCGAGCTGCGCCGCTCGTACCCGCCCAGCTTCCGGGTGTTCGCCACCTACGTGCGCGGCTACCACGCCGCCGTCGGCCGCCACCTGCGCGTGCTGGAGGGCCGCGCCGCGCAGCTCAAGGACCTCTACGCCCTGCTGGACTGGATGGTGCACCGTTACCGCAGGTCAGTGAAGGCCGACCGACTCCCCCGCGTACGCCCGTCGCGCTGCGAGTTAAAAAGGGGGCGGGGCGGGGCGGGGCCGACCGTGCTTACAACGGAAAAAATCCGTCGGTCATGGCTCCCGGCGCATCTTTGTTGTTGTTTTGTTTTGTTTTGTTCTTGTGTGTTGCTTCGCTGCCAACGCTGCGCTTGCCCCCCCCCCGTTGGCAGCGAGCGTCTGATGGCGGCCCCTCCTGGAGCCCGACATGAGCCGCGTCGACGTCGACCTGCGTCTGGACCAAGACCTGCTGCTGAGGCTCAGGGACAAGTTCTGCCGCACTGTCAAGGTGAACCAGTGGGCGTGGCCTCTTTCAGCCTTCGCTGTGATGTCATCGAGTGGCCACACGGTGAAAGGTGACGCGGGGGGCAAACGTTCCCGTCCTCCCGCCGTGTTGCGCTCAATGTGTCTCCTTTCGCCGCGTTGCCTTGCGTTTAGCGGCAGCTGGTCGATAGAGGGCGCTGTGGCACGCCACTCCGCTGCTGTTGAGTCACTTTGAATCAGACAAAAGTGAAATCATAAATACATGAAAATCATCAATCAAGTTTGTTTCAAAAATAGACGCGCACTATGTCAATGTTTCGGTGTCAGCGGCGAGTCGAATCGATGTGTTTCATGTACAATATGTCGAATTTCAAAGGCGTACTCGGGCGATCATTCACTCGCCTGCCACTAGAGGGAGCCGGCGGTCTACTAAAACGCCTTGTGGAGTGTCGCTTTCAATGGGAATTTCTTCATTTCTTCGACCGCTTCCACAGGAGGACATGAGAGCGACTCTGGACCGCCTGGTGGCGCTGGAGAACGAGGAGATGTGGAGCGCCCGGAAGCATCCCGACACGGACGACGACCACTTGCTCACCTCCATGTTCCACATGGACATCTGCACGGTCAGGCACCTTAAATTATCATGTCATCGATGTCACGTTTAATGTCGTCCATTTTTACGTGAATACATTTTATGGCGATGAAATGGAACTTTTCTTTTTTCCCCCTCCTCTGGTATGGCCGCAATACCTTCCGTGGCCAGCAGAGGGCAGCAGACTCAAGCTGTCATGTGTGTGACGTGTGTGCAGAAAGTGAGCGGCAACGTCGTGAACGCCCGATTGGTGGACGCCGAGCTGGAGCGAGACGTGGTGGCTTCCTGCCTGGGAGAGCTGCGGGATTTCCCCAAGAGGTTCCGTATTTCGCTCGCTCGTGTTGATTTGAGGTTGACTTGGCCAAAGTGGAAGCTCTCGTCTTTCACGATTGGCAAACATGAGAAAATCTTTCAAAAGCAGAAGAAGAAGAAGAAGAAGAAGAAGAAGAAGAAGAAGTAGTGGGTGGCTGGTCATGCAACTGCAGAGAGCCTCGCAGGAGGTGTCAACTGGGAAAAAACATGACTTTGAATTCCCTTTGATAAACAACCTCTGCGCTGTGCGACAATATCAAACGTACATCATTCAAAAACCTGTCTAAACCCAACAATAATAATAATAATAATAATAATAATAATAATAATAATAATAATAATAATAATAATTGTTATAATAATAATAATATAATAATATTGTTACAATAATAATAATAATAATATAATAATAATAAGAATATTGTTATAATAATATTATAATAATTATAATAATAATACTTTTGTTATAATAATAATTATATAATACTACTACTACTACTACTACTACTACTACTAATAATAATAATAATAATAATAATAATAATAGTGGGGCGGCCTGGTGATCCATTGGTTAGCGGGTCGACCTCACAGTGCAGAGATACCGGCCGGCACTATGAGGTTCAATTCCAGCTCCGGCCCCCTGTGTGGAGTTTGCATGTTCTCCCCATGCCTGCGTGGCTTTTCTCCGGGTGCTCCGGTTTCTTCCCACCTTCCAAAAACATGCACGGCAGGCTGATTGAACACTTGAAATTCTCCCGAGGTGTCAGTGGTTGTTGATGGTTGTTGGTCTCTTTGTGTGCTCTGCGATGGGCTGGCAACCGGTTCAGGGTGTCCCCCGCCTACTGCCCGAAGACGGCTGGGAGAGGCTCCAGCCCCCCCCCTCTCCCCCGCCTCCTCGCCACCTTTGTGAGTGAGGATAAGCAGATCGTAAAATGGATGGAAATTTAATAGCAATTTCTATTTTTTCACTCATCACAATTTTTCATTTAGATTTTTTTGTTTATTGCATTTTCTTAACAATATACTGTATTTGAAATATTTATAAATCATGATTGTAGGAATCATATTTCATTTATTTTTTTTTTATATATTAGATTATTGTTTATTTTATCGATGATTAATTTGCTTTTACATTTTCATCATCTTGTGTATATATATATATATATATATATACTGTTTATATATATATATATTTTTTTTTTTAATTATTGATATGAATGATGGCTTTGTTCAAATGTATTACTTTGAATGCAGTCTGATGATGACGACGATCAGTTGAAAGTGCGTGTGTGGGCCTTTTGTGCGTTCCACCCAATTTCAAACCACGAAACGTCCCCCGCCGCAGGTTCCACGCCGAGTTCCGTCGCCAGCTGTCCTCTCTGCGAGCCGACGAGCCGCTGTGGAGCCAATTCCAGGTCACCTACATCAACTGCTTCCATGCCTTGCAGTAAGTCACGTGACTTGCCGTAAACGCTCGCACGGTCGCGTGGGCGTTCCTCAAGCGCCCTGCCGCTTTGGGGGGGTTTTTTTGCCTCTCTTGAGCGCCCGAGACTCGTCTCGTCAACGAGCTCATTGACGTGTTTGGACGCGTTGCCCGCCTCCAAGCTTCTGCGTGTGCACGCCTGTGTGTGTGTGTGTGTGTGTGTGTGCTAGGCGCCACATTGAGGACTCGTACGCACGCGCCAGCCCCGCCGGGGTGGAGGCCGTGAGCAAGGAGGTGACGTGGCTCCTGCGCACCCTGCGAGAAGGCCTCCAGCTGCAATTCAAGGCGGACGTCAAGGTGCAAAAGCGCGTTCACATATTTGATGACTTGCGCATATATTACATATTATGATCATGACAAGAGCATCAAACATCTGCAGCTCATTCCGATCGCCCGCTGTTTGGGTTCTGACCAGAGCAGAGAGTCCAGTCCGTCTGTCTTCGTCTTTTTTTGCTCATCTGCCGCGGGCGGACGAGATTTTAAAATTCCGCTACTGGTCTCGACCTCGCCGAACGGACTGGGTGGTGAATACTTGAAAGAAATGCCGATTCAAGTGAAAGCCCCGTCGGGCTCTGAGGTCAATTGTCAGGGGCCCAGAGTGCAACGCAAACACGGTGAAGCGGCGTTTAGCTGCTACGCTGCACGGAAAGGAAATCAGAGTGTTAAATGCTTCTGAATCTTTTGGAGTATCATTTTAATTTAATCAAGATTATTTTCATTTTTATATGGAATTATTATTATTTTTTTGTATTCATGTGGGGGGGGGTTGCAATATGCAGCTGTGTGTTTGGAAAATGCTGCTTTTTTTTCTTTTCCCCAAATATTGAAAAATTATGATATTTTGATTGTGTTCGTATATTTTTTGGGTAGCCTAATTTGAAATTTTACAACTTTTACGAGTAATACTGTAATACTGTAATACTAATACTTGTGCATATTTTTAATTATTATTTTTTAAATTATTGGGATTAATGATGGCTTTTATTTGAGTTTTTTATTTTAGTTCCCAACAATGTTTGCATCCTTGAATGGAGTTTTATTTCCATTCAGTTCGAGGAGGTCAAAGCGGCCGACTGCAACGCGACACTTTTCTAAAACGTTTTTGATGGAGCCGAGACATCGTCGTGAAATCTCATTTTCCGTTTCATTTTGTCGGGGGAATCCCACGTGAGCTTGCGCGTGTTTATTTTCGAGGAAGGAGGGAGCGACAGAACGAAGCGCTTGTTTTGACCAAAAGCAGAACCGACGACGTGTCACAACAGCGCGTCGTCGTTGAAGAGGAGGAAAAAAAAAAGTGGAAGTGCACTCAAAGGAGAATGGCGGTGAATTCCCGTGATGGCGATTTCGCAATCGTTGACTTCCCTTTTCTCCTCCTCCTCCGCCCGCATTTCGGTGATTCAATACATCATGTCGAGCGTATTTAGTTAGCCGGCATGCGATTACGCTCACAAAAACTCACTTATTGCTTGGCATAAACAAAAAAACGGTTCTCGGCCCAATAGTGGCCCCGCCCCTTTAAAAAAAAATGCTTTATGGTATCCGTCACTTGTGGACGCTGCCGATACCGGCCACCGATACTTCGCGCAAACCCCCGCCCCCCAAATTTGACATCAAGTAAGTCCTCCTCGGCAGTAGGTGGCGCTACACTTTGACCCACCCCCCGCGCGTCCTCGTCTGCTGTTTGGTCACAGTTTTCGTTGCCGTGCGAAATGAAATGTTTGATCCGAAAGCTCCCAGCGGTGTCGGCGAGCACTCCAAAGAGTCAATCGCATTGTCGTGTGTTGCAGGCGTACCTGCGCCGGATGATGACGAGAAAGTGGCTGACAAACGACGACGACTTCAACGGCCTGCGCGCTCGCGCCGAGCTCCTGGCGCGGCACTGCGAGGCCATGCGGCCGCCGCACCGCCAGGTGGGGGCCGTCGTCGCCCCCCCCACCCCCTGCCCCCTCCTCCTCCAAATGACGTCATCCCCGACCGACCTTTGCGGCAGGACGTGGCCGGCGCGGCGCACTACCACGTGCTCAAGGAGTACGTGGGCCAGCTGATGAAGACCAACTACTCGTGCAAGAAGCGGAAACACCACAAGGCGGCCGGCAAGATGCGAGCGCAGTGCTGCGAGCTCGCCGACGTCTTCCATCGCATGGTAACGGCAAAAAACACTTCCTCGCGCGGAATGCTCACGTTTTTATTCTCAATTAAAAAAAAAATTTTTTTTAATTAACTCATTCACTCCCAAAGACGGTTTTAAACGTCTTTTCAGACTTGGTCTAGAATTAACGCTGAAGACTTGATCCGACACTAAAGTTTGTTCCCGTAAACACCAAAGCATCTTTGAATGGCGTTCAGGTGTTTTCGTGAATGAAATGTCGCCGCCAAAATGAATGCTAGCCGATTTCGCAAACATCAACGTCTTCCGTCAACCTCGTTTTCAACGTCAACGAGGGCAGGTTCAAGCCGAAAGCATTTCGCCGATAAACGACAATTTCCAGTCGAGCCTCACGGATTTTTCGTGAACGTCAACGAAAATTTCGAGTCTTTGTTGAAGCTAGCGTGCTCACGACGGAACCGAGCGTACTTGTTGACAATTCCAAGTCATCATTGAGCCGTTTTCGTAAAGATCAAAGAAAATTTTGCAGGTGTTTGTGAACGTCGACGACAAGTTCGAGTCGTGCTTGAAGCGAGCGTACTTGTTTCCTTCAAGTCCAAGGAAACGCAGGCCCTTTTCGCAAACGTCAACGGCACTCTTGAGCTCAGTTTCGAGCGGGAATCGTCCGTCTTCGGAAAACTAAAGCCATTTTTTTGGGGGGGGTGCACGTTGTGGCTCAGGGCTCGCAGGAGGACTGGCTGGACCCCGTCGGAGATCACCTGAGCGACATCGTGGGCCAGAAGAACGAAGGCGACATCAAAGACCACCTGCAGCCTCTACTGGACCAATACCCGGACTTCAGGTGCGTCCCCCCCACGTTTGTCGCCGGCGGCGTCTTTTATTCATCGTAGGACATTTCGGATCTGATCAAATCAGACGGCAATTTTGGTCAAATTGTTTCTTTTATGGAAAAGTTAAAGAAAAAAGACGTTGGAAGTTGGACATTAGGGTCACGTGAAATGGAAGAAAAGGGAGTTTTCGTTCGCGATTAAATACAATGACAAAAATTTGTCGTTTAAAAAAATGAGGGGAAAAAACAGTCTTTTATGGAAAGGGGAATTTTTTTTTAATCAAGGAATTTGGATTTTATAATAATAATAATAATAATAATAATAATAATAATAATAATACATTTTTATTCCAAAGTACAATTTAATGCATTTGTATGTCACGTCCAAATAAAAAATAACGTCCAAATAAAAAAGAAATACTCAACTCATAAAATAAGGACATTCTGTTGTATATAATAAATAAATACATAAATAAATAAATACACAAATAAATAAATAAACAAACACACAAATAAATAATTAAATAAATGCATAAATAAATAAACAAACAAATAAATAAATAAATAAATAAATAAATAAATAAATAAATAAATAAATAAATAAATAAATAAATAAATAGATGTATAAATTAATTAATAAATAAATAAATAGATAAATCAGGATAATTTCTCTTGTGCAAAGAAATAAAATAGGCAAATGGACTTTTATGCTTAAAAAAAAAAAAGAAAAAAAGGATGCTGTATTTCATGGGAAAATGGAACAAAACGAGACAAGAGCTCCATGAAAGAATTGGCACTTTAGACAGCCGAGAGAAAAAAAGGACCAAAATGAAGACGTGCCGCGTCCTGCTTTCCTGCGGTTTGAACTTCAGCTGGAAAGCTTCCCCTTTGGGGCTGCCCGCTCGCTCGCCGGCAAACAGCGAGAAGGAAGTCGCCGGTCAATTATTAACACGCGGACAAAAAAAAAATAGGGAAAGACGCTGGCGTCTTTGGCCACTTGATTAGGAACGGCCTACGATGACATCCGACGCGGCCAATCAGATGATTGGCCTCGTTACGCGCAATGAAATTCCGAAAAAGAAAATAATCGTATCGGCGATGCGTGTTTTTTTTTTGTGGCACGCGTAGCTCGAGGCACCTGGCGGCCGTGCTGGCCTTCCGCGGCGTGCTGCGCGGCCGCGAGCATCAGCGCATCCTGCGCAGGCTGGACCAGCTGAGGAAGACGAAGATCACCGCGGCAACCGGCGACGACGACAATGGCCGCCGCTCGCTCTTCCGCAACATGGAGGCTCCGCTTCGCGCCGACTGCCTGTCGGACGTCTCCTCCTTCTGCTTGACCTTCGTCTTCCCCGGGGAATAGCTTCCACGCGGGGAAGCGCAAGACTCTCATCTGTTGTTGCCCCCCTCCACCCCCCATCAAAAATGTTGTTTAAAAAAAAAAAATTGTACTTGAATTCAATTGGCACAAAAATACCAGAAGAATTTTGTGGTGCCGCTTTGAATTTTTTTTACACCAAAAATGTCACAATTTGCGTCTGAGTTTAAATTTGAAAATTTGGAAAACTCAACTTGTACGCCATCAAAGCAAAAATGTAAACGCTCGGGGCCAAAAAAACGACACGCAAAATCTGTGCCACCTGCATTTGAACTCATTCACTCCCAAAGACGTTTTTAAACGTCTTTTCAGACTTGGTCTTGAACTGGCTGGTACTGAATGAGTTAATGAGGCGTGGGGGCAGTTCCCCCCCCCCCCTTTTTTTTTTCCCCCTCCAACATTTCAGCATCTATGCCACCAAACAAACTAACTGTTACAGGTCCAAAATGGACAACCCCCTGTTCAAAACTCGGCATGGGGTTTTTTTCAGATTCCACGCCGACTCATCAAACGGGTTTCCGGTACTTTCCAGCGGCCACCAAATCGTTCACGTGAGCGACTTCCAGTTGAATTCCAGGAATGGTTCCTGAGACACTTTCGTGCATCTCGTTCGTGGACGGACGCGTCCACCAAATTGCATGTGCATCTGCGGAAAAGGTCTTGGGTGTTATTCCCCCCTCCCCGTCACCCCCCTTCGACCTTTCAATGGGGAACCACAGTTTGGGCGTTTGTTGGTGTTGTGAACACGTGGAAGTAAGCGAGAGCCGACCGGTGCGGGTTCCTGCGCTGCATGATAAACGTCTCATTTCCCGTAAAGCCCAACCTCAAGCGCCCCCACCCCGGCCCCCACCCCTCGCAGGCTTGTGGTGAGGCTGGCTGGCTGTCATGGCACGCACTTGTCAGCGATACTTTCGCTTTTCATTTTGGAGAGCGGACGGTTGTACATGCCTGCCACCGAAGCCAACAATAATAATAATACTAATAAAACCTTTTATTGTGAAATTTCTTTTCTCATTCTTTGTAAAAACTGTTGGGGAAGAAAACGTCATCCAACAATGCAACGTCTGAAACAAAGCAGGAAAATCCCGTGATTCGGGCTGTTCAAATAAGCTCGAATCCCACCCCCCATTGAACCTCTTAAAATCTGGAATGTTTGCAGCTGTGCGCGTGCGCGCTGTCTGTGTGCGCGTGACGTCATTTTCGGTCCAGGCGTGGCTTGAGGCAGTTGCTTAAAAAGTGCGCGCGTGGGAGAGCGAGCGTGTTTTGCGAGAGGAGCGGCAATGAGATCGGGTGAGTAGTGCGCGCGCACGAACACACACACACACACGCGCGCGCGCACACGCGTAAACACACGTTTTCATGTGCGTCGCGTATGAAAACGTGTCCGTTTGTCACAATTTGAATGTTTTTCAGTTTTTGTTGATTTTGGGTGATTCGATGCTCCACGCAAATGAACAAAAACCAACAACGAGGAAAAACCCGTTTTGGGGGTTTTATTCTGAAAGTCCGCAGGACTAAATAAACAAACAAAAGCATCTGATGAGCAGTGCGGGTTTGATTTTTAACTTGACCGTGACAGCACTTTGGAGTTCGATGCTCAAGTTCAACCCCGTCTTTTGAAATTGTAACCCTGGCTTGAAACCCGACCTCGAAGCTCAGCCCGGGCGGCGGCGTGAGAACCCGACTTTAACACCACGCAACTAGTTTGAAACTCCCAACGGAGACTTATTTTAAAACCCAACTTTGGCTCGCAACCCTTCTTAGAACCTTTAACCCTAGTTTGAATCCCTAAACCCGTCCGTCTCCATATTCCAAACTCGAAACTGCTTTGAAACCTGACTCAGGCTTGAAACCCACATTTTGAAACCTAAACCACGACTTGAATACCGAAACGTGGACTTAAAAGCCTCATTTGATAACCCTAACCCTTGGTTGAAACCCGACTCACGCCGTTCCTGTCCTCAAACCCTCATTTCACACCCTAACCTAGACTTTGAAACCCAAACCCTGCCCCCGGAATTTCAATCATGTCTTGAAACGCTTGATTAAAACCCAACCCAGGCTTGAAACCTCACTTTGAAAGCCTGCTGATGTGTCAAAACATGTTTGTATGCGATGCGTCAGACTCGACGCAGAAACATGACGGCGGCTTCAAGTGGTCAACGTTGGCGCCCTGGTCCGATCCCGTCCAGAAGGCGGCCGCCAAGAAGAAGCCCCCCGGGAAAGCGGCGGGAGGACCCAAGCTGAAGCTGAACTTCCGCAACTTGTGGGTCGCCAACGCACCTCAAGTCAGGCGTAACAGCACCTCCGCCGCGGACAACCGGACGGAGCCCCAAGACATCCCTGACCGCACAGGTGCGTTCAGACAAAAACAAACACTTCTTGCTATTAGCACAGGTTAGTTATCTTAGCCGAGGCTATTAGCTTGGCAAAGGCTGGTTAGCTTAGCTCACACCATTAGCCTAGCACTGGAGCTCAGCATCAGATAGATAGCCTAGCATAGGCTATTAGCTTAGAACAGATCCGTTAGCAAGACTAGTAGCATAGCACAGGCTAATTAGCGCAGTGTAAGATAGATAGCCTAGCGCAGGCTATTAGCTTAGAACAGATCCGTTAGCAAGACTAGTAGCATAGCACGGGCTAATTAGCGCAGTGTAAGATAGATAGCCTAGCGCAGGCTATTAGCTTAGAACAGATCCGTTAGCAAGTCTAGTAGCATAGCACGGGCTAATTAGCGCGGTGTAAGATAGATAGCCTAGCGCAGGCTATTGGCTTAGAACAGATCCGTTAGCAAGACTAGTAGCATAGCACGGGCTAATTAGCGCAGTGTAAGATAGATAGCCTAGCGCAGGCTATTGGCTTAGAACAGATCCGTTAGCAAGACTAGTAGCATAGCACGGGCTAATTAGCGCAGTGTAAGATAGATAGCCTAGCGCAGGCTATTAGCTTAGAACAGATCCGTTAGCAAGACTAGTAGCATAGCACGGGCTAATTAGCGCAGTGTAAGATAGATAGCCTAGCGCAGGCTATTAGCTTAGAACAGATCCGTTAGCAAGACTAGTAGCATAGCACAGGCTAATTAGCGCAGTGTAAGATAGATAGCCTAGCGCAGGCTATTGGCTTAGAACAGATCCGTTAGCAAGACTAGTAGCATAGCACAGGCTAATTAGCGCAGTGTAAGATAGATAGCCTAGCGCAGGCTATTGGCTTAGAACAGATCCGTTAGCAAGACTAGTAGCATAGCACGGGCTAATTAGCGCAGTGTAAGATAGATAGCCTAGCGCAGGCTATTGGCTTAGAACAGATCCGTTAGCAAGACTAGTAGCATAGCACAGGCTAATTAGCGCAGTGTAAGATAGATAGCCTAGCGCAGGCTATTGGCTTAGAACAGATCCGTTAGCAAGACTAGTAGCATAGCACAGGCTAATTAGCGCAGTGTAAGATAGATAGCCTAGCGCAGGCTATTGGCTTAGAACAGATCCGTTAGCAAGACTAGTAGCATAGCACAGGCTAATTAGCGCAGTGTAAGATAGATAGCCTAGCGCAGGCTATTAACGATCTCTAAGCCCTTCTTGCAAAACCTGGTCCCTGGCGTGAAACCTTCTTTTGAACTCCTAACCCCGGCTTCCCTCGATGACCCGAGCGTTTTCTTCCTCAGCGCCGCCAGCGCCCCCGCCGCCATCGCCACCGCCACCGCCACCGGCGCTGACCTTTGAGCAGCATCTTTCGGCGTTGCACCTGAGCGAGGCGGGCCGGCTGCTGCTGGCCCGAGAGGAGCGTCTTTTCAGAGGCGGCCTCGACGGCGAGGCCGCCTCGGCGGACGTGGAGGCCCTGGCGGCCGACCGTCGAGCTTTGGAGGAGGCGGTGCTGCAGACCCTCAGGGGCTCCCTGGACCACGCGGACGCCGAGGCGCTCAAGTCAGCCGTGACGTTTATGCAGCAGGAGGATGAGTGCGACGGCGCATGGGAGCGACATGGCGGCATGGCGCCGCCCTGGAGGCTCAGGTAGGGAACGCTTGGAAGTTGTGACACATCTTTTTATTTATTTATTTTTTTAAACACCCCCCCAAAAAAAAATCTGTGTGATGTTTCCAGTGCCAAAAGATAGTTTTGATTGGTTTCCCATTTATTGATTTGATGATCTAGATTTCTTTTTTTCCCCCCTACTGTAATTTAATTTAATTAAATTTATTTAATTTAATTTAATTTAATTTAATTTGATTTCTTTTTTATATTTGATGATTTGAATCAAACTCCAATATATCTTGAGCTCTTTTTTGTGGCATCAGATTTTTAATTTTAGACATTGATTTCCCGCCCCCCCCAAATGTTTTGATTGATTGACGAATTATAGATTGATTTAATTATTTGAAGTATTAGTACTGTTTCCTTTTTTTTTGTACAATTTTTTTGTACAATTGAAATTTGGGTGCAAAAAAAAAAATTGTGTTTTAAACTTGAAATTTTATGATGTAGTATTTTTGTGCCATCCGAGTTTTCATTTGAATCCTGATGATCGATTTTGATGATTTGAAATCTGTAAAAATGCTGGCGTTCAAAATGGTACATATTTGACGTATTTCTTGTCACATTTTTGCATCATTTTTGCGTCTTCCGTCAGGGGCTGGAGGCAGCTGCACGACGAGACGCTGCGCAGCCTGGTGGAGGAGCGCATGGACGCCCCGCCCACGCCCTCGACGGCGCAGTCGTCCATCCAGGCCGACGTGCACGGCATGGGCCGGCGGCTGAGGCGGGACCTCCTGCTGGTGGCGGAGCGCGTCAAGCCCTGCTACCCGAGCCGCCTCGCCATTTGCCAGCTGTACGCCACCTGGTACCACCACTGCATCGGCGTCAGGCTCAGGAGGCTGGCCGACTTCGGACTGGACGACCGGGACTGCACCTTCCTGCTGCGCTGGGTCAACGACTACTACCCGCAGTCAGTTCCACATTGCCTCGACGTTTGTTAAACTTTTTCGCGCATTTCACCGCGTAAAGGATTAAAAAACGGCTCCTTCGTGCGCCAGGTTGCTTCGGGAACCTCAGCTGGCCGCCGACATCGACGTCAAAGTCCTTCAAGAGCTCCTACCTGAAAATCTCCTCTCACCTCTGGAGGAACAATACCTCAGCCATCAGCAGGTAGCCGCCGCGCCGTTCCCGCTGCGCGTTACACATTCACCCGCAAGAGCTGCTTGTCACGTCGGACGTCAATGTTTGTTCAGCGAGAGCTGACCACGTACGTCGGACGCATCCTAGACGAGGCCCAGGAGGCCTGGATCAAAGGGGAGGAGCCGCCCGTGGAGGACGGATGCTTCGTCAGTCCAACGGCCTATGACATCATTCAGGTACGGTACTGGATTACTGTACAGCTCTCTTGCCTACTCGGCAACCGATAGCGTCAAACGCAATCCAACGATGTGGTTAGTTAGCTTATCCGAGGCTATTAGCTTGGCAAAGTCTGGTTAGCTCAGCTCAGACCATTAGCCGAGCACTGCAGCGAAGCGTCGGATAGATAGCCTAGCGCAGGCATTTAGCTTGGAACAGATCCGTTAGCTAGGCTAGTTAGCATAGCGCAAGCTAACTGAATGTTTTACCCGGCAACCGATAGCGTCAAACGCAAACGAACGATGTGGTTAATTAGCTTAGCCGAAGCTATTAGCTTGGCAAAGTCCGGTTAGCTCAGCTCAGACCATTAGCCGAGCACTGGAGCAAAGCGTCGGATAGATAGCCTAGCGCAGGCTTTTAGCTTGGAAAAGATGCGTTAGCTAGGCTAGTTAGCATAGCACAGGCTAACTGAATGTTTTACCCGGCAGCCGATGGCGTCAAACGCAATCGAACGATGTGGTTAGTTAGCTTAGCCGCGGCTATTAGCTTGGCAAAGTCTGGTTAGCTCAGCTCAGACCATTAGCCGAGCACTGGAGCAAAGCGTCAGATAGATAGCCTAGCGCAGGCTTTTAGCTTGGAACAGATCCGTTAGCTAGGCTAGTTAGCATAGCACAGGCTAACTGAATGTTTTACCCGGCAACCGATAGCGTCAAACGGAATCGAACGATGCGGTTAGTTAGCTTAGCCGAGGCTATTAGCTTGGCAAAGTCTGGTTAGCTCAGCTCAGACCATTAGCCGAGCACTGGAGCAAAGCGTCAGATAGATAGCCTAGCGCAGGCTTTTAGCTTGGAACAGATCCGTTAGCTAGGCTAGTTAGCATAGCACAGGCTAACTGAATGTTTTACCCGGCAACCGATAGCGTCAAACGGAATCGAACGATGCGGTTAGTTAGCTTAGCTGAGGCTATTAGCTTGGCAAAGTCCGGTTAGCTCAGCTCAGACCATTAGCCGAGCACTGGAGCGAAGCGTCAGATAGATAGCCTAGCGCAGGCTTTTAGCTTGGAACAGATCCGTTAGCTAGGCTAGTTAGCATAGCACAGGCTAACTGAATGTTTTACCCGGCAACCGTTAGCGTCAGAAGGAATCGAACGATGTGGTTTTACGTAGATGGTCAACGGCATGGCGAATGCGGCGGCGAAGGTGGTGGGCGACCCGCACAAGGCTCAGAATTTGACGTGTCGGCTGCAAGACTTGCTGCACAGGTAAAGCGCCGCTGTTGCCGACACCGAGACCCCCCGGTCGGTCCAAGTATCTGACCGCGCCCCCCGTTGCCTTTGAAGGTTCAGGACGTTTCAGGCCGAAGTCATCAAGCGCAACAAGGCCAACAGCGCGGCCTTCGTCAAAGCCAACCTCGGCTGTGTGGCGCAGTTCAGGTGATGTTTGGTTTTGGACCGCCTCGTTCTGCCACCGCGTACGCCTTCGCGTCTTCATACGTACGTCCGTTCGATGCGCGCGCAGGCACTTCCTGAGCACGCAGAGCCGCCTGTTCCCGGAGGACGTGCGCCAAAGCTGCCTGAGCGTTCTGAGCGACATGAAGCACAGCGCCCACGAGTACCTGCTCAGCCCCGTGCACAGGAACCTCAAGGTGACGCCGCCGGGCCGCCGTACTCGGCGCTCCCGCAGTGCCATTTTATGTATTTCTTTTGCGGTCTGCTACAATTTGAACTTTGTGACACTGCAGTCGCACTACCGGAAGCTTTTCAGCCAAGAGTGGTTGAAGGAGTCGACGCTGGCGCTCCTGCAATCCGGCCTGGAGGACGAAATGCCTCAGCTTCAAGGTTCAACCGAGTCCTGTCACCGGGTACGAACGACCACACGTGCGGCACACGATACCGGACGTGATATGTGACGCCATTGACTTCCTAGTCGCGCGAGTTACGATTTGGTGTGAGGACGAATAAGACGTGACGTGATATGTTACGACACGGTCGGATACGATGACTTGAAATAAAATAACCGGACCGCACCGTGTACGATTACAGCGCGATGCGTTATGGTATGCTACATTATGATACGGCACGATACGATACAGCACGATACGATATGACACGATACGATACGATACGGCACGATACGATACGATACGGCACGATACGGCACGATACGATATGACACGATCACGATACGATACGGCACGATACGATATGACACGATACGATACGATACGGCACGATACGATACGATACGATATGGCACGATACGGCATGATACGATACGATACGGCACGATACAATATGACACGATACGATACGATACGGCACGATACGATACGATACGGCACGATACGATACGATACGATATGGCACGATACGATACGATACGGCACGATACGGCACGATACGATACGGCACGATACGATACGATACGGCACGATACGGCACGATACGATACGATACGATATGGCACGATACGATACGATACGGCACGATACGATACGGCACGACACGATCACGATACGATACGACGTGCCGCAACGCGATACGATGCAATCGAGACCGGTACAATACCGTCCGATTAGCGTCGGCGCGGTACGCTACGGCTCGGCATCGTGCGCGACGCGACGCAGTATCACGTGAAAAGCGTGAGATTCGATGCCAATGCGATACCAGCGGCAGTGATATCGACGGCACACTCTGCGATGCAATGTGAGCCTGACGTCTCTGCGATGCAATGTGAGCCTGACGTCTGATTGGCTGAGCGCTCTGCCCGCTAGGAGCTGATTGGCCAGCTGCACCGGGAAGTGTCGGTGGAGTACGCTCGCAGGCTCCTCAAGGGGGAACTCAGGCTGAAGGACAAACGGCAGCAGCAACAGGCCGCCGGCAACGTGGATGACGACGCGCGCGCTCTGCGCGACTTCTTCGCCAGACACGTAAGTTTGTCGGGGTTTTTTTTTTGTTTTGGTCGGCAAAATGGATGTGTTCATTTGGATTTGTCTCCGTATTCATCGCAAATGAGGTAAATCAATCAATGCGTCGCTCGTTCATTTCGTGTAAATGCTAACATGACGCAATCCACAGCATGAATGACCGCGTCTTATTGCGCAACAGCAGAAAGTCCGACGCTGACTGGAAGCTCGCGGAATTTGTATGAACTCAAGATAAACGGGAGGGGAAAAAAAAATGTTTTTGGCATTCAGGGCTCCGAGGAGGCGTGGCTTCAGGAGGCTCTCAGCATGATGGGCGAAGTCCTGAAGCTCCAGGATCTCCCTGCCATCCAGTTCCAGGTGGCCCGGCTGGGAAGCGCTTTCCCCGACCTCAGGTAAACGGCGGCTGATGGCGTCTCTTACGGCCAACTGACATCCGCCGCATACCAAACGGGCTCCGTGCTCGTAATATATGAGCAACACCTCGTTAGCCATTTATGTCAAGTGCATTTCCGCGGGAAAAATCGGAACCGCCTTGGCGGAGGTCGTCTGAGAGTTAGCCGATCTTCACGTCGTCGGACATAGCTCGCTTGTTTAGTCCAGAAAAGTGATCCAAAAGTTTCGGAGCTGCTCAGCGCCAGGGATCCGTGCCGTGCCCACTCACATTTCCTGCCTCTTTCTTCCTTCCTTTGCTTCCTTCAGCGAGAAGCACGTGCTGTCTTTGCTCAAACTGAAGGGGAACCTCACCAAGGAGGACAAGAGCAACGTCAAGGCCGTCCTGGCGGAAATTCCCAAGGACTGCGGACGATCGCGGCCTTTTTTCTCATTCGTCCCGGTCAAATAGCGATGGTGCCAAATGGTGATGCTCCACGCCGCGCTGCAAGCGCAATGTGGTCCCCGTTATTCGACGTGCGTGTGTGTGTGTGTGTGTGTATGTGTTCTTGTACTTCTGACATTGTGAGGACCGGCATGTGTTTTTAACCAAAAGAGTGAGGACATTTTGGCCGGTCCTCACTTTGACACCCTCTAAGTGTGTGTGTGTGTGTGTTTGTCAAGCATTCGGGCTATCTTATTTTTGTATAGGTTGAACATGTACATTTTGTTAAATAAAGGAAATGGTCAGAATTATTGCATTTTCGTGTTTTTAGCGTTAGCTTAATTTTCTTTGGCATAACCTCAGGTGGATTTCCAGTAGCTCAACTTTTCGGGGTTTTACAGCAATCTGATCGTATTTTGGATTGTTTAATTGTCTGGATATTTTTTTTTTTTCCTGAACCACATTTGGGATTTTTCCTCATGAAATGTTCCAAAGCTCAACTCTTTGGGTCTTCACTGAAGCTTTATTTGAACTTGTGCAACTTTTAGAGGTTTTACGGTTGTTGGATTCTAACGTGAACGACTTTTTTCAGGTTTTTATTTTTATCGGCCCAACGTTTAGGTCGGGGTTCGGCAACCCGCGGCTCCGGAGCCGCAGGGCGGTTCTTTAGCGCCGCCCTAGTGGCTCCCTGGAGCTTTTCCCAAAAAATGTTTGACTTCAAGATGGCGCCGCGAGTGCGGCTGCCTTTACGGCAGCTCCTCAACATTTTGTTCTTCGACTTTTCTTCCTTTCATAACTTTGCTGCCGTGAATTGTGAATTTCTCCATTGTGAGACGAACTAAGGTTTTCTTATTCTTTAGGATTTACAGTTTTTTTTTTGTTGAGGTCAACTTTGGGTGCTTTTACAGGATTCTTATTTGGACTTGCACAATTTGGGTAATTTTTCGAGTTTTCGTTTTACCCGTGAAACTTTGGAGCTTTGAAAGGAGCTCGGTGATTGTTTCGTTCTTTGCCACATGTGGGGATTTCGCTTTTATTCCTTCCTCGGGTATTTCACCGATGAGGAAGCCTTCCCGAAACGGCTCCCTGCAACTCCGAAAGAGTTCATGAAGCCAAGTTTTGTTTTTAAACCACGGAACACTCTCCGCTTGGAATGTGACTCACCGGCGTCCTTAAAGCGTCACAAAGAATTCCTGGAAATCATTTCGCCTCCGAGTGGGGAATTGAAGCCCCGGCCGAGGTGTTTTCAAGTTTGTTTTACCTTGTCCGTAAGCCGGTAGGAGCTTTCCTGCAAGTCCGCCGCCTTGGCAGGAAAAGGCCCATGCGCAGGATCGGCAAGGGTCAGAGGTGCGCGTTCAGCTTCCAAAGATTGTCAAGAGTTGTTTGGAAAGTGGGATGGGAAGCGGCACGGCGGGAGTACGGCAGAAATGTGACTGAACAAACATTCTGCTCATGTGAAAAATTGATTATTGAACGACTGATGATTCACACATCCCTCAAGTCTTATTTTAAGATGCGAGACTCCACCCATTCAAAAGAGTCTATTAACCGTCTTCCGTACGCCAACGCTACTCACGCGTGATTGGCGTTAAGGTGTTAGCACCATTTTATCTTCAAACTGTCTTGTTCACCCGGTGTCCGCGTTATTATTGATCACAGCCCACTTCGAACAGTTTCTCCTCATTTGGGTCGCAGACGCGCCGGGGCCTCGATCGCACGCAAACTCCACCCAGCCTCCCGGAATCGAGCCCGAGACCTCGGATTACGCTAACCCGCGGTGTGCCGACGGCTTCTGCAACATGAATCAAGCTGCTAAACACACGTTTCTATTTCACGCCCCAAAATAAGCGTGAACACAAGTTCTCATTTTTCCCTTCTATCCGATGATTTATAAAATACTATTCCACAGCAATAATTCATACGAATAATAGAGAGCAGTAGACATGGGTGCTCAGAACATGACTATGTTGCTGCCTACCACTGGCATTCCGCACAGAAAAGACGAGGGAAAAAAACAAAAACGTCGGACATTATTAACGTCTCACTCGGCTCGTTGTCTCTCCAAGATGTGGGGCAGCGAGAACTTCCCAGCATGCCTCGCGCTCTCATTTTTTGGGGCCAACAAAGTACCGTGCCTCGGGGCTGACGTACGGCCAAAGCGAAAGGCTTCTCTTGCTGAGCCAAAAGTGTGAAACGGCATGATGAACGAGTATAAAATAAAACGAGGACTTGCATGGCGTCACATGAACACGCTAACGAGTTTAATTTAGGCTCAATTTGCCCGCCCCGCCCCGCCCCTCCTCGCCCCTCTGCTATGCTAACAGACATTGCTGACTGTAGGTAAGGCAAACATGAGCAGTCAAATGTTAAGTAAACCAAAGAGTAAAAAAATGAAATACAATTTAAAAACACACACAAAAATTGACTAAACAAAATGGCGGTTTCAAACATTTAAAGTTGACAGCACACTAGCTCGAGGCTAACGCCAAGGACGCCAATTCTTTAGGCAACACGAGTCGCACCCCAGTTGGCGTTGAAACAACATCCAGGAGTCAAGAGGACAAAGTGCAGTGACAGGAAAACTCCACAGGGTGGTGCTGCATCACCCCCTGTAACAGACGCGGCTCGGATGATGGCTGCAATTGGAATTGACGCGCTTCTTCGTCATCAAAATGTCATTTCAATAAACGGGAAGGAGGGCGGAAGGCGCGCTTATAAAGGCCGTTCGTCAAACGGAATGCCACAGCAAGCAGGCAAGCACAGCAAAGCCAGCCGGCCGCTCCTCCTCCTTGGTGCCCTCCATTTTAGCTCTGGGAAGATTTTAGGTGATTGACCCCCCCCTTTCATCTTTTTGCCCTTTTTTTTTTTTTGTGTGTGTGTGAAGCGCAGCCATGTCCGAGCATCTTTCGCAGAGTGAGATGGACTATCCCTTTAAACTACTCGAGTACTTGAACGGCTTCAGGGTGTCAATGGTAAGTCAAGTATTTGAATGCTGTGTTTCTTGGAGCAAATGGTTCCAGTTGACCGCCATAGCGTGGCTGAGCACAAGTTGGCTCATTCGATGTCAGATATGCCATTTAAATGGCTTCAAACGCAAACGCTGTCAAAACCTGTTCGCTCTGCTCTCATGTGCGGGGAATCGTGCACGTTTGTTTGTTCAGGCGATCTTCTCCGCCTGCGAGCTGGGCGTCTTCGACGTCCTGACGACGTCGCCGTGTGCCCTGAGCGCCCAGCAGGTGGCGCAGGCCCTGCCCGCAAGCGTGGGCGGAACCGAGCAACTGCTAGACGCCCTGGTGGGCCTCGAGTTACTCCACGTGGAGACGCAACCGCAGGGCGGCGCCGGTGACCACCAACACGAACCGCCCCCGACTACCTTCCACCACCACATCTTTCTCCAAGACTTGCTCTTCTCACTCGATAAAGGGACCTTACCGATCTGATAATTTTCTTTTCTGTCCTTTCTCCCACCCGAGCTCTTTACAGCAGCACCGAAGTGGCCAGCGTGTACTTGGCCAAAGGCGGTGCCAAGTCGCTGCACGACCTCGCGATCTACAGGTTGGAGACCACCTACCCACTGTGGAACAACTTGCCGGACGCCGTCAGGTCCGAGTGAAGGGTGACGCGTTAAAAGCATTTTGATTGTTATTTTGTTGACTGCATCCCGCTTCTCTTCACAGGGATGGCAAGAACCAGTATGAGAAGACGTTTGGGATCCCGCACAAGGAGGTCTTCCAAGCCATCTACAGGTGGGTCTCTGCAGGAGAATGTTGGCAATTGTTCAGTTTTGACACAAATTCCCACTTTTGGCGAAGGACCGAGGAGAAGATGCTGAAATTTATGGGTCTGATGAACTCCTTCTGGGTGCTGGACGGACACGACGTGGTGACGGCGTTCGACCTCGCCGGCTTCCAGAACGTCGTTGACCTCGGAGGTATGAAGACGTTTGGCCACCGGTGGGCGCTATCAACAAGTGCGGCATGCAAAAATGAACTGTCAACTTTACTCTCAAACCAAACACACGACAAAAGAGAATGCTTGTGTCAACAAACGTTGTCTTAAAAAATGCCTTTGCTAACTTTGTGCTAACATGTCTTGAATCACATAATTGACAAGCAACAGCTATTTGAACACAAACAGTGGAGCAAAACACGCAGACAGCCAGTAAAGCAAGACATTGCGGCTAACTCGTTGCCTTGCCCGTCTTGAACTCGCAGGCTGCACCGGAGCGCTGGCCCGTGAGATGCTTAAGGCCTACCCCTCGTCCTCTGTCACCGTGTTTGACATGCCCGCAGTTGTGGAAATGGCCGCCAAGCACTTCCGACAGGAAAACAACACCTTGAAGTTCCAGAGCGGTAGTCCATCCCTTTTTTTTTTCCGTTCCAGCACCAAATATGCTGCCACCTACAGTTTTAAACATGATCAGTCTCCTGGTAGCGAAACAGCACCCCCTTCTGGATGTTTGCGATACTGCAGTGTTCACCAAACTGGATGAATGCTCCTCACCATGTGATGCATTGATTTTAGATTGCCACTCCCGTACGATTTATAAAATGCATTATTTCTACTTCTTCTTGCCCCTACAGGAGATTTTTTCCACGGAGAACTGCCCCCTGCCGACTTATACATCCTGGCTCGCATTATCCATGACTGGCCGGAGGAAAAAGGTCTGATGCTTCTCAAGAGGATCTACGACGTCTGCAAACCAGGTGAGTGCTGATCACATTGAAGCCAATCACGTCGTATCGTGTCGCGATTCTCATGATGTGTGTTTTATTGATTAATTTGTTTGCGTCAGGCGGCGGCGTGCTGCTGGTAGAGGCCACGCTGCTGGAGAGCCGACGCGGCCCCGTCCACGCGCAGCTCGCCTCGCTCAACATGCTAATGCAGGCGGAGGGCCGCGAGTATCCGCCTTCCAAGTACACCAAGATGCTCCAAGAGAGCGGCTTCCGCGACGTGCAGCTGTGTCGCACGGGGAAATACTACGACGCCATCTTGGCTCTCAGATAAGAACGCAGGAGACTTGGTTGAAGGAGCACCATTCGGGATTTTAGCTGTTCCCTAGGATAAATGCAGATGATACACCAAGTTACATAATGGCATGCAAGGATCAAAAAGTGTCATTACTTTATTATTTGGCTATGATGAATGACCTGTATGTTGCGTAAAGTACCTTTTGCATGAGTGCCCCAGCGATGAATTGTACGTACAGAAGGTCAACGAAGAAAACTGCTGATTCATGTTCAGATATTTACGGTGAGTGGGACTTTTTTTTTTGTGAGAGCAACTGAGCCCAGTGAAGTGCATTACGTTGCAGTATACTTTATTACCACAGTGCTGTGCTGTTTCCCCCTACTATTTTGGTAAAAAATAAACTTGCGGAACACAAGACCCTTAGAATATGCTTCTCCCCACCCCCTCCACTTTTGGGTAATACGCTTTTTGATATTTTCTTAATTTGTAGAGATTATAGTTGACAGTCAGTAGGACTGAGCTCTTTGAGGTACTGTGTAGTAAAGTACCATACTAGATTTCTCCCCAACGTTTGGTAAAAATGTGCATTTTTACACCACGTCATGTTGTTCTTGTTATTATTTTACTTTATTATTTGAGAAGTCATAATAAATCAATTTGCTACCATTGACTCTAAAAGAAATATAGTGATAGACCATGACGATACCGTCACGTCTTCTTTTTTTGCCAAGGTGCTCATTTCAAGCAGCAATTATTCACAATTCCAAGTAATGAAACGTTAAACATTGACTGATCTGATTAGAAATACTAAAATATCAAGATACTGTAAAACAGGTGCCGTGTTTATTTCAGAGACAAAGCTCAGCGCTCTTATTGGACAATAAAAGCAGTAATTCAACTTTTTTGTGCGATATGGAATGCAGTGGTGTAGGTTTAGGCGCTAACAACGAGTGATAAGTGGACAAAGATTGAAAAATACAAAGACGAAAGACACAAAAAAGCGAGGGATAAATAATTGGTGTCCTGTGCCTTTAAGAGACGAAGCTCCGAGCCGAATGCCGTGACGTCATGTTTTTTTCCCCCAATTTGCAAACAAGTTGTTGTTTGAGGCGTCGAACGAGAAATACATGTACATTACACGGTGTAGTGAAGTTTGTTAGGCGGTAAAAACAATAAAAAATAAAAAATGTATATTTGTTGCGCTGTGCTTTTAAGAGACAATATGACGTAACCGTGCCCTCAACGTGAGTGATTGACAGGTTGTTGCGTGGTGCGACAAATAGCTTATAATAATGACATTTTGTAACAAGCGCAGTGTTTACGTTTCCACTCAAACCGTGGGTATCAATTATTTGTGTACGGATGATTTTATCAACTGAACGGCGCGGGCGTTGCTCTCCTCCAGCGGCCAAACCTCACAAGTGCAGCCGAGCAGGGTTGCATCCTCCCGGCCGGGTCCCGCCCCCCGATGGCCCCCACCTTGCATTGCCTTTCCCTCCCCTCTCTCGCCTTATCTCGCTGTTTGTATATGTGGAATGCGGGTCAAGCGGAACTCCGAGCCCGAACTGCGCCTCACCTCCAAGAAAAACGGCGGCTTGCAGCGTCCCGGCGTGCACCGTATGTAACCGTCCACACGATTGGGCTACACTTGGCCGCGCGCGCGAGCTGCGAGAGACTTTTCGAGGCGAGGCGGAGGCCACTTCCATTGGGAGAACGCGACGTCGTCATTTTAAAATGGCGCCAAAGATTAACCTCGACCAGTGGCTCGCTTTGGTGCGTGTGCGCCACATTGTGCCCAGCTGGTTAAACATTCACTACCCGTTAGCCGCACGTTCGCCACAACCTCCATTTTAGCCTTTCTTTAGCGGATATCTACTGACGAATCCGAGGCGGTCTAGGCGCATTTGGACAGAAAAGAAAATGAAACCCATTTGGGATATAAGGAGGTGCCGAAATAGCAACATTAGCTCAAGGGTGCTAACGGTAACTAACGTAGCAACCTGCCTCAGGGTTAGCAACGGGCTGCGACGACTTCATAACGTCGAGAACCGCGGCCCTCTTCCAAAAGAATTTCTCGTGAGGCGGATGGTTTTAGAGCGAAAAAGTCTACTCAACGCCCAGCGTTGCTGATTAAATAGCCTAAAAGGGGAGCAAAATTGCAGGAGAAACCATCCAGAATATTCCACTCGAGGCGCCGGTTGGTGGGTGGGCCCTCATGTTTTGGAACGACGCTGTTAGCGTTAAGGCTAATCGTAACAGCTCGACGCCCAAGCTTGTCAAAGCAGCCTTTTTTCCCCGAACGACTAAAACCCCCCCAAAAGTTATCGTACACGGGGAATTTTAAAACTAACTGCTAGTTTTTGCACTTGGTCTGCAACAAAGTTACGGCGTCACACGACATGTCGTGAGCTCACTCTTAGCTTAGCCACCTAGCCGAGTTGTTTTTTTTTAAACCTTACATAATTCGACAGGATAGTACCACTCGTTATATCTTTAAACTTGCTTCATGTTGCTGTTTACGATTTCAGCGTTGTTAAACACCCCCCCAATTGCTCCGCATTGGCTGTAGTTGTTGTCGTGACCGGGAACGTCATTTCCCTGAAAAGTTAGTTGGATCGATGTGGCATCGCGAGGGTCACGTTGATCATTTGTAATCGTATTCCTATTTTATTTCGTCGTGTGTGATGCGAGGCAAAATGTCGTCTTGTACACAGCGAGCGATTCCTTCGCTCACAGCCTCAGGGGACGCGTTTGTTTACCAGCTAACGGCACGGCTGCAGCAGAGCTCGAACTATGTCACCCCCCAACAACACACATGCGCCGAGGAAGTCGCGAGGCCTGGTAAATAATCTGCTTTGCTGTCTCTTCGAGCCACAAAAAAAAAAAAAAAAAAAGTTGTTGACAGCTTATTCGATTTGTAAAATCATGAGTGGCAGCCTTGCGAAAATATTTATAAGTGCGATATTGTGTGACGCTATTCAGCTTCCGGGTGTGGACAAACAATTAGAAGGCTACAACAATCTTTTGACGTTTGAAAAGTGCGTAAATTTGGGTCAAAATAAAAAATGATTATTTTTTTTCCGCTCCAAATTTAAACCTTACCCAGAGTCAGGCGTTTTCATGCTAACGTTGTACTAAAGCAACATTACATTACAATAACAATTAGATAATTTTTAACAATATTTGTAAATATTTGAAAAAAAAATGTTTGCGTGACAGTGTGGAGTACGTCACTTTCATAAAGGGGTTTGAAAGTGTTGAAAAATGTTGCCGTGATGATTTCGAGGTTGGCGAAAAATGCTTCACTTGCTTTCAAGAAGTTCGTATTTTCTAATCGAGACAAAAATGGCAAAGCGAACCTCGCGAAACACAATAGAATGAATCAATGAATTTGAACCGCTGCTCCTTTCGACCTGACGATGCTCTCCTTTGTCCCCAGCGTGAAGCTGGTGCTCCTCTGACGCGCCACCATGAAGAGAAGTCGACACCCCAGCAGCAGCGACGACTCCGACGATGCCAGTAAGTGTAAAAGAGATCCCAAAAAAATTTTGGGGACTCATTGTCAGTGCTGAACCCAAACGCCCATTGCGGAGGAGGTCGCGCCCCTCCTATAAAGTTGAAACGATTGACTCCCAATCATTTCCTGTCCAGGCAATTCCACCTGCTGGTCGCAGCATTCGTCTCAGGCCAGAAGAGGAAGCAGGCAGAAACCTTCCGAGGTACGTCAGCGTTGACAGAATCGACACGACTGTCACAAATGAGAAGACGTTCACATTTGGGCTGTTATTGAAACTGGAGACTGCGGAGATAAGTGACCCATAAGGGGGGGAGCATCGATCTGACATGCTTTCCGCCGGGTCTTCAGGTCTTCCGGACGGACCTGATCACGGCCATGAAGGTGCACGACTCGTACCAGCTCAACCCGGAGGACTACTACGTCCTGGCCGACCCGTGGCGGCAGGAGTGGGAGAAGGGCGTGCAGGTGCCCGTCAGCCCGCAGTCCATCCCGCAGCCGGCGGCCCGCCCGCTGGCCGACGGCGGCGGCAAGGAGGTCACGTTCGTCCGGCCCAAGAAGCTGATCCGCACGTCGGCCGCCCAGGCCTTGGGCTACGTGGACATCCGCACCCTGGCCGAGGGCACGTGTCGCTACGACCTCAACGAGGAAGACGTCACCTGGCTGCAGGTTGCCAACCAGGAGTTTGCCAAGTTGGGTGAGTCCGCGCGGTCGCCAGTGGCGGGAAAGTCGGGGTGAAGTTTCGTATTGCTTGAAACGAGGAAGGAGCCCGCTTGGAAGGCAGTCCCCAGTTTCAGGCGGTAGCCTTGGGGGAAGTAGCGGCTCATAGTCCCCCAAATAAGGTAGCGTGATCCTTTTAGCAAAGCTAAATTGATTATTTAAAAAAAACAAAACATAAGGTCTACTGCCAGGTAATTTTTGAGGACATTTATTGTGCAGATTTCAAAAGCCAAAACTCAGGACAGTTGTCAAAACAAATTACCGTATTTTCACGACCATAAGGCGCCATTAAAAGTCTAGCGAATGAGCCGAGTTCCAAAGCCTGACTGAGCGCGCTTCTGACCGACACGCTGTTTATATAGAGAAAAGGCGGGACGTGAGTGACGTCAGGCATGCGGAAGTCTGCCGATGAGTGAAGGGTGGGCGTGCCCAACAACACGGTGCGCCGAATGGTCGTGAAAATACGGTATATGTGTATATGCAACAAGGCGTCCGATTGGTTCCCGGCGCGATGTTGACCAATGACGGCTAAAGGCGGATTTACCCCCGTGAGCTGATTGGCCGGGCATCTTCACAAGCCTCGCCCCAGCACCTTCCCTCGCGGACGTTGACGTTCGCTGCTCTGTCGTGCGCTTTTGTTACAGCTGAAGCTGTCGTGAAAAAGTCAATTAAGATTTGCCGCGTTCACTGGAAATCGGAAATTCCGTTCTCGCGGGGAAACCGTTTTTTTCCCAGACCACGTACCGCCCGGCTCACCCAGTTGGCGCCCTGGGCTTTTCCTTAAACGTCTCTCCCGCAGCCCTCCCGCCGTTGGACGAGTTTGCCATGGAGCGCGCCTTGGAGGAGTTTGAGCGCCGCTGCCACGACAACATGACGCACGCCACCGAGACGCAGGAGGGCCTGGGCATCGAGTACGACGAGGACGTGGTGTGCGACGTGTGCCAATCGCCCGACGGCGAGGACAACAACGAGATGGTGTTCTGCGACAAGTGCAACATCTGCGTCCACCAGGTCAGGATTTGCGGTGAGAGGGAGCGATCTGCCCCCCCCTCCCTGCGGTCTTATTTCTTAACTCCCCTCCCGCCTTTGGCACTTGAGCGTCCGTAGAAGTTGAGTTTGCGTTTTGTTCCCCCACCCGGCGGACATCTTCAGGCGTGTTACGGCATCCAGAAGGTGCCCAAGGGCAGTTGGCTCTGTCGGATCTGCGCCTTGGGGATCCTGCCAAAGTGCCAGCTGTGCCCCAAGAAGGGCGGCGCCATGAAGCCCACCCGCAGTGGAACCAAGTGGGTCCACGTCAGCTGTGCCTTGTGGATCCCGGAGGTCAGCCCCCCCTCGGCCGCAACTCGCTCGCGAATCTTTCCCGATCGCCGTTTGCTTTGAGCGCCCGCTGTGTGGTTTTCCTCGCAGGTGAGCATCGGGAACCCGGAGAAGATGGAGCCCATCACCAACGTGTCGCACATTCCCAGCAACAGGTGGGCGCTCAACTGCTGCCTGTGCAAAGAGAAAACGGGAGCCTGCATCCAGGTGGGTCGGCGCGACGGCGCGCCAATCCGATTCGGTCCAAAAGGGTTTCTGCGGCCATCCCCACGAGTTGTTTTTCTCCCGCCCGCAGTGCTCCGCCAAAAACTGCCGCGTTGCCTTCCACGTGACGTGCGGCCTCCACGCCGGTCTGGAGATGACCACCCTCCTCACCCAGGACGACGAGGTCAAGTTCAAGTCCTACTGCCCCAAGCATTCGGGCCTGGAGGGCGGCGACCTCAGGGAGCGAGACTCTGACGGCGAAGGGGAGAAGGAGGAGGAGGGCGGCGCAAGCAAGAAGGGCAAACGGCGCGGGAGGGTCCGGGGGGATGAGGAAGAGGACTCCGCCGCAGCCCAACCCGCCGCCGCCGCTTCCACCTCCTCATCGTCGCCGTCGTCTTTGTGCCTCGTCCGCCAACGCGACCCGCAGGATCATCGCGTCAACCTCCGAAAGATGAAGTTGCAAGAGATGGAGGAGGTCTTCTACCAATTTGTGGACGCCGGGGAGGTGGGCCGCCACCTCAAGATGGCGGCGGAGACGGTCGACTTCCTCTACCAGTACTGGAAGCTGAAGCGCAAAGCCAACTTCAACCAGCCGCTGCTCACGCCCAAGAAGGACGAGGAGGACAGCCTGGCCCGGCGCGAGCACGAGGTGCTGCTGAGGCGACTGCAGCTCTTCACTCATCTCCGCCAAGATTTGGAGAGGGTAGGTGACCCGGCGAGGGTGAAAGATCAATGGGGAGGGTCGCCCGACCCTGGAGAGGATCGGGACCCCGTGGACGGAAGCGAGAGGTTGAAAGACGGTTGGTGTTATCTGGAGAGCACGAGAGGATGAGTGACCAGGAGGTCTCCTTCAGGGTTGGGGTGAAAAGCGATTGTTGGGTTGGGCTGGGCTCGATAAAGGTCGGGAAACACGGTTGTGGGGAAGCTACAGGGTAATGCGGGGAAAGTGGGGTCCCTCGAGACTCTCGAGGGTCTTCCACGGTCTTCAACCCTTTCGAGTCTCAAGGGTTCAAGACCGTGGAAGACCATGTGACGAATGTGGAGGATGAGGTTCCTTTGCAGAAGCTTGGTCATCACAGATGGTTGGTTGGGCAGGCTAAGAGACCACTGGAGAGAGTGAAGGACAGGAATCTGGAGAAGGCGGCTCGAGGATCCCTTGGAGAGGGTTGGGTAACAAGTGGTATGGCTTGGAGGGCAGTTCGCCCATGGTTCTCCTGAGAGGGTTGGAAAGACCATTGGTTGGTGGCCTTTGGGCACACTAAGAGCCAAGACCGGAGTGGAGGGTTCCTCTGGACAGAGTGGGGTCCGCTGAAGAGAGTCGCCGATCCTTGGAAAGGGTGAAAGGCTATCGGTATGATTCCTAGGGGAGGGTAAAGGACTAGACCAGAGGGGTAGGCGACCACCGGAGTGGGTAGGACTCCTTCAGAGTCGGTGACTCCCGGGAATGGGTAGCAAGACCATGAGTTGGGGTCCTCCAGAATGTGTCAATCACCACTGGAGAGGGTAAGTGACTTCTGGGGTGGTTGGAGCCCCCCAGAAGAGTGTTCTGGACTAAGGGAGAAGAAAAGGCTGAAAGTCCTCAGGTGGGATTGAAAAGGGACCACTAGAAAGGATTTCGATCCTCTGGAGAGATGACTGATTGACTACTGGCCATTCTGAGGGGGTTGATGACCACGAATGGATCATTGGTCGCGGTCCGAGATGAATACTGCACAGTGTAGGGCTCGTCGTCCATCGAGGAAGTTTCCCTCGCGAGCAGGAACCCGAACGTCTGGTCCTCCTCAGTTTTGGCAAGACGACAGAGCAACAAGTACACCGCAGCGTTTAACTTTGACCTCCCGCTGCCTCCCCCAGGTCCGTAACCTGACCTACATGGTGACCCGGCGGGAAAAGATGAAGCGTTCCCTGTGGCGAGTTCAGGAGCAGATCTTCCAGCACCAAATCCGGCTCATCGACCAAGAGCTGCTCACTGGTGAGTCACCGGGTGTGTGTGTGTTTTGATCTCTTAGACAGATGAGCCGTGACATTTGTCCGTCCCAACAAATATTGGGAGTCGTCCTGAACTGAACGACTTGTAAATCATTCCATCAACGGCAAGTTCAAGACTTTGTCCACCGTTTTGTCCCCAGGGAACCCGTCCAAGACGAACCTGCAGCGACTTTTTTCTGAGGACCACCTGAACTCTCACGGGTGCCACACTCGGACCCCGTGGAGCCACTCGGGGCACAAAACCAAACGGCGGTCCAAGCAAGACAAGGGGAAGTCGCGTGAAAGGAAAGGACTCTCCGACTCGCTGCTGGTTTCCAAGAAGGACATCAAAACCCCCGACGCCAAATCCCTGCAGGTCAAAGAGTCCGGCTCGGACCCCCAGACCTCGGACCGCCTGAATGACAGCCTCACGCTTTGGCATGCAAAGTCCCCAAAGCAGGAGGTCACCTCTCAGGAAGGTCTCGGCGTGAAACCGCATCGGAAAACCGTGCGGAGGGAGGCCCCGGGCCCCGAACGGCGGAAAGAAAAACAACCCGAGCACGAGGAGCGGAAGAGGAAGCGGTGGACCGACGTCTCGGAGACCTCCGCGGATCCCAGAAAGCCCGCTTCCATTCCAAACATCTGGATAAAACCGTCTCCATCCGGCTGGTGGACATCCGATCATCGGACACCGAAGAAATTCGAAGCGGCTCGGGAAACCCGGAGGTCGTCAGCCACGGTCAAGTCAAAGAGTCCCCGTCGGATGTTCCTCGCGTGTCTAACGGGTCCCTGAAAGGCTGGGGCAAGTTCCGGATCCCCAAGCGGAGCGAGAAGACGGAGCCGCCGGAACAGCGCAAACAATCGCTGCGGCCGCTCACCAACACGCCGACGCCGGGGCCCCAGCACCCGAGGACCAGGCTGCGCACGGGGGCCGAGAACGAGGACGGCGGCCCCGAGGTGCTGGAGCCCTGCTTGAAACGCTGCCACTCGCACCAGCTCAGGGGCGACGCCTCCCTCAGCCGCCGCTACGGCTCCGACATCATCCGCCGCGGTGTCCTTGCATCCTGACCCGCGAGGGAAAAAGACAAAAAATAGGCGCTACCTTTTTTTATTTTTCTGGACAAATCCGATAAAAATGTCTGAGTAGAGCTGATATTTATTTTTTACGTGTAATATAAACTGGGAAATATTGGACTTTATTTTGAGACACTTTTTTTTGTTCTGCCGCTGACCCCGCAAGGGACCACAAAGCGCTCGTGATTTATTTTTGGTTTTGTGCGTGCGTGCGTGTGTTGAAAGTTGCAGAAGGGGTGGAAATAGTTCCAAAACATTCTTGCGATGTTAAGATCGGGAAATAACTCCAAATTGGAACATTTCCGTGGGAATTCAATTGAATTGAGCAACCTGCGCTCACGAAGTCGTGGTGACTTGATCGCCGGTTTCCAATGAGCGATTCCCATGGAAAATTTTCCATGGTTGAAACTGGCCAACAAGTTTCCAAGCCTTGCGAAAAGTGTTCCCAAGCGTTTTGCACGACGCAGGAAGTGGCAGCGACCTTTTTTTTTTACGATTGGCATTTCAGACGAGTTGGCAGTGACGCAGACGCTCGCCATTAGCACTTGAGTGTCGTCGAACTATAGCGCCCGCACCACGTGCCTCACTTGACGAGTTTGCACTACGACGGGCCGGCCAGAGTTATTTTTACACTGAAGAAAACAAAAATCCGGGGCCGCTGCTGTACTACTGTTATGCAAAAAGTTCGATTGCTTCGATTGTCTTTAGTCTGAAAGAGGAATAAAAACTCTCTGGAGGAGCGACGTTTGTGCCTTTGTTGGTTTTTATTTGTCTTGGGGGGGGGGACAGAAAGAATCTGCCTGCCTTTCCAAGACTAATCAAACACTGATCAAATCGATGACCACGCAACAAAGGTGCGCCCTGACTCCATGTCAGGTATCACACTAAGGTAGGCACTATCTTTTATTTGTTTTAAACAAATCTTGAATCGAGTTTATTTTTCTGTTTGGCTCACTTTAGGGTCCGTTGTGTGTGTTGCTCATGATTGCGGTAACGGCTCGATCTCGGGAGGGCGGCTGCTTGAAAATGACTTCGAACTCGCACTGAATTTACTAAACTAGTTGTTTTCATCGACTGCCTTTGTTTTAGCCGAGTCATAAACATTCCTGAAGTTGTTTTTTTAGATTAATAGTGTTACTAAACAGTGTGTTGCTTCGTGCAATCGGGGTTCGTTTAATAAAACAACTCCTGGTAAGAGTAGAGGTTCTTTATTTGGACTGCCGTCTTGGTCAGAGAGAGAAAGCAATCACCATCAATGGCTGCACCTGCTCTGTGTGTGTTCTGTGCGCAGGCATGGCTAATCGAACCAGCAAATACGATTTGCTTATATCATTACAAACAGATGACTTTTTGTTGGTTGTAATACGGTGGGTGTTATTTGAAAAAAAAATCTAATCTAACGTCAACACTGAACATTTAATCGTCGACCTTGTAGATTGGCGGATTCTTTTCCCATTTTCTTTTTCCGGGGTGGGTGGGGTTTGTTTTTCCCTTTTTTGGGCGACAAATATTTTGAATAGTAATGGGGTCTTACTATAGCAAAGGATTTTTGGGGTGTATGCCTTCGCCCCCGAAGCAGGCACCAACTGTATGATTACATTTTGCTTACCTGTTACAAAATATGTCCACTACTCTTGTAAAAATGTTTTTTAAATTGCAATACAGTATTGTATCGCATGCAATATTTTATTTTACATGAATAAGATCGTAATTAATCTCTAATTATTTTTCCTGCAAAATAAGCGGCAACACACACAAAAAAAGCATCCACAAGAATAGTAGGAGGAAAAACGATGGTATATTTACAATAGAAGGCATCACTATGGGCACTTATACAGTATGTACATATTAGTCTGTGGTTTCAGAGGGACAGTAGTTACAAGCCAGTTAAACAGTGCTCACCTCACCTCACCTCACAATACACTACATTCGACACACGCACACACACAAAACGTTCGCGCAATGGGGTCAGAAAACGCAACCAAAAAACCCCAAACTTTCCGCACTTGACCAGGATGCGTTCAGGCACCGTAGGAAATTAGGCACACAGTTCCGAGGTCACGATCAGGAGAGGTCAAACAAGACTTTTCCTCTGGGGTGGGGGGGCAGACATGTAATAAAGTAAATAGGTTAATTTTCATGGTGGACTTCATAATATTAGCGGGAGGGGGTCTCTCTTAAAGCCAACTGAAGTCTGAGTACATTTGAGTACTGACTTCCTCCGAACAAACTTAAACTGCATTTGGATTACCCAACCTGCATTCTCGACTGATCCACTCTTATGAGACTAGCCCCCCCCCCCCAAAAAAAAGGTTTTTGATCTTATTGGGACAAAGTTGGTGAAATAAATAAGAAAAAAAAAACAAAAACTAGACAAAAGCCACCTTTCTATATCCCGCTGTGCATTGGAGCACCGCTTCCTTCCAACGAACAGAAGCCACTTTTTCAGCGCACACCTTCAAGCGCAGACTAAAGAACAGTGGACAAAATCCGCCTTTACGTGATTCGGGGGTGTATTCAAGCACCGATTTATCTTGTCTTTCATGGACTTAAAGTGCAAGCAAGCAAGCACCGAGTCCTTGAAAAGACTTTTGCTGCCATTTTAAGGTTCAGGAACCGATTCCTCTCTTTTTTTTTAAACGTGAGACTAGAAACTCGAAGTTATGATCCAAATGAAGAGTACAAAATGTGCTTGGAACCCTTCAACGTCTCAGTAGTGTTTGTCACAGGGCACGCGCGCCCCTCTCCCAACTTGATCTATCCTTGCTATGATCTCCTGTTGGATATTATCACCCAAAAAAAAAAAAAGTGAGGGACGCTACTGGACTAAGTACAAGGTAGTCATTCTGGGATGTACAAATATATATTCACTATTTATACGCTATATATTAGAATAGAAAATACATTTGGCAACATGTCGGACAAGCCCTGCTAATTTATTTTTACCGCTACTTTTTGGTTTTAATGGAAACTAAAAGTGAAGGGGACTCGAGTATGAGCCTTGACTAAACCTAAAGATGTTTACAATTTAAAAAAAAAAACAAAAAAGGCAGTTTGGTGGAACTTTTCCAGGACAGGAAGTGGATAGGTCAGTGCAGGAGGACAAAAGGAAAAAACCAGAAAGTGTCATCGGCGAGCTCGTTCCCTGATGGCCGAGATTTAACATGCGTTTGTTTTCTTTCTACTTTTCAAGCTTCGGCCGCTTTCCTCTTGGCGTTCTTGACTTGGGCCTTCCCGGGGCCCTTGGTTCGGCGGCGGCGGCGGCAAGGACGGCGGAGAGGGCGCCATCCTGGTGCTCGTCGTGCTCCAGGCAGCACAGTTGGCCGGTGGGCGGCCAGGCACGCAGCGCCCCCTCCTGGTGGGCCTTGCAGTAGGAGTTGGGGCACAGCTGGCAGAAGGCGTCCGAGTTCTTGCCGCAGACGTCGCAGTGGTGCCACGGGCAGTCCCAGCGACCTGACGGCAAATGGGACATGTTACTCTTCACGTACTGCGCTCCGTAGCGCCCCCTAGAAAGTCCACCGTTTGCGCTCGTTTTCTTCAACCCGACCCCAGTTTTACTCATCAACACAAAAGTTGGTGGACTCGTTGACCAGCACAAGACGCACCGTTGTTTTGGTTTCAATTTCAGACCCTTTAAACCACGGATGTCCAACCTATGGCCCAGGCCCATTAGCAGCCCGCCATCCATTTTTTGACGGCCTGCGACATTAAAATCATCAAAAATTCATCTAGACTGACCAAAGGGCCTCTTGGAGAGATTGAGGCACGACAGGTGGAAAGCTTTGGTGCACGTCTTCTTGCCGCAGATGACCAGCTGCCCTCCGTCGCCGCAGCGGAAACACTCGTCGTCCGACTTCTTGCCCTCCGTCCGCCGCTTCCTGTACTTGCGTTTCAGCCTCTTGCCTTTGGGATCGGCCGCCTGACCGCTGGAGTTCTGCCGACGGCGGGAAACGGAGACGGCGTTCAAAAATTCAAATCACTCCTATCTCAGGTAATACGTCTCCATTGGAATGAATGGGAATGCATTTAATCCGTTCTACACACACACAAAACAAAATGGCGACGTCTTCACATAAAGCGGAATGTTAAGAAGAGTTTGGCGTGTGACATTGGCGCTCGTGGCGGCTTCAACTTTGGGTTTTCACCTTGGGCCGATCTCCCAGGAAGCCGCTGCAGTTGGGGGCGCCGCAGCGACACACCGTCTTCGTTGCCCAAACAGTCCAAGTTGTAGTTGAACGTCAGCTCGGTGCCTACCAGCCAAAATGGACAGCAGAGAGTCAGATGTTTCAAAGGATCGAAGCGTACTTTAAAAAAAATATTTTGTGTACAGCGCTAAGCTAGCAAGAATCGCTAGCTACGGGCATTAAAAAAACCCACCTGCTGGGATGTCGCAGACGGCGAACAGTCCGACGCGCGTGTCTCCGTTGACGGTCCACTTCTGCGTCTCGCAGTTGGGCTGACAGCTGTGGTTCATGAAGCGAGAGAAGTTCCCCTTGGGACCGGCGTCGATGATCCGGTCCTTGATGAGAGGCAAATTCAACGGCAAAGACGCGTGACGCGAGGGCTCTCGGCATCGGCTTTGAACGATTTCCAGATTTTCGCGGCCGTGGCGCGTTTGTGGTATTGACAACTGTGACGTTACAGTCCAACTGTCATGCAACGTTCCCAACGCAATACCGTTGTCATTCATGTCGCTCCCGGTGGAAAAAGGAGCCGCTGGAAGCAACGGCGCCCGTGCACACCAGAGAGCAGTTCCGGACTTGGGTCTGAAACTGGACAGTGATTTTAAAATTGGGACCAGCAAATTGGGGCCCATTGTCAAATTGAGTTTCTTTGGCAGCTTGGCTAAATTCAAGCCTCTCCTTTCTCAAGAGCGCTTTGAAACAGTCGGTCACAAGTTCGTCACTGGATGACTGTCACGGACTTGACTTTGGAGTCAGCCGATCCTCCATGGAGCGTCTCCAGTTGGGCCACAATGCTGCTGCCCGCCTCCTAACTGGAGCTCGTAGGAGGGAGCACATCACTCCTACTCTGGCGTCCCCTTCGCCGGCTCCCGAAACATTTTAAGAGTTCTTTCGGAGAGCCTACGATTTGTTTTCACATCTTGAAATGGCCTTAGCCCCCCACCTTAGCTCTGGGAGCTTCTCTGCCCGGGAAGTGACATCGTCACGGTGACACAGACATACCTTGTCGATGGTCAGCATGTAGAAGTCGGTGATGTTGTTCTCGTGAGCGTATTTGATCCTGGCCCGGCATTCGTCCTCGTCTATCAGCTCGCCGATGTACTCGTTCACAAACTCTCCCTGGCGGCGGATGAACAGATAAGATTATAGAAGCTGAAATGTATCTGGTGTAGCTTTTGGGGCGAGGGCGCCTGACCTTCTTGATGTCGCGCAGGGCGACGAGTCCCCAGCCCTTGCCGGGCGTCTTGATGATCTTGGTGTCCGGGTAGAGGCGCTTGGTGAAGTCCTGGTTGCAGCAGCGCTCGCCGCTGGGACACGCCTGCGGGTGGCACTCGTACTGCAGCATGCGGTTCAGGCACTCCGACTCGAAGCCGCACGGGCGCTCCCGAGGGCTTGCAGTTGCACTTGGGGATCTCCGACACGTCGGCCGCGTACACCTGCACCTTGCCCACCGCTTTGTTCACCTGAAAAGGTAACGGTCGCGCTAATTATTTTATTGGCCCCGCCCCCAAAAAACATTCCAGTAGATTTTTTTTATTTTTTTTTACTCATTTCAATATTTCTTTTCTCCCCCCACCTATTTCCCTGATTTTTAAAAGGTTGAACCAATTATTTGGCGGTCATACGTCGCGGCCCGTCGTGTCAAAATGGTCCGGTGGGCGCCGAGGTTTTAGAGCCCACCTTGATAAATTTGTACGGGGGCGGCTTCCGATTTTTCTCCTGCGCTTCCTTGGCCTCCCGCTTCATCTTCATCTCCTTGAATCGAGATTCAGCCTCGAGCAACGCTGAAGAAAAGGGGAAACGCTTCAAATGAGCAGCCGGCGCTCAGATTTGCCGTTTGCCAGTTTGAATCTTTTACCCGTCTTGAAGACTTTGCCGATGCCGTTTTTCTGGTATTTGCTTCCCCGGTCGCCCTCCATGTAGGGGAAGACGCGGCCCTGGTGGGTCCAGAAGTAGTCCTTGGAGCCAAAGAAGAAGACCGGGAACTCGCCGATCTGGTGGCGAAGGTGCTGGATGTTGGTGGGAATGTTGCGGGGGTGCTGGATCTCTGCCGGCCACCATCTGAAAACAGCGCAGCGATGAGGAAGGTTTGGGTGGGGGGGAAACGTCGAGGCGTCCGCGGTGCGGGGGGGCCCCCCCTACCGGTAAGTTCCCAGTTTGACCCAGATGATGTCGCGGTATTTGGGCTTCTTGCCCGCGCGGCAGTCGTTGCAGAACCAGCTGCCGTCGGGCATGGCGATGTTCAGGCAGTCGGGGTGGAAGGCGGCGGGACAGGACTCGCAGCACAGCAGCTGACCTCCTGCGGGTGCACACGTTTCAACATTTAAAAAAAAAAAAAGATACCGTATTTTAAAGTCTTCCATTTTCTTCAAAGCTCAGAGCGCGCCTTAAAATCTGGTGCGCCTTATGTGCAGTCATTACGGTAATATGTCGACCCCAAGATGGCTCCTTGCTGCAAACGTGCTTCCAACGTTAGAACTTGCTGTTGGTTCAGCGTGTCGCTGCTTTATTAAAAACAAATAGCGGCACGTCTTTGTCCGTCTCTGTGCATTCTCTTCTTCTGTTCGACTCAAGAGGCGTTCATGACCGCCTCGGAAAAAACGTAAATTGACGATTCCTTCAATGAAATCACGAAAAGAATGCATCAAAACACAAAATCAAGCGACAAACTCACAAAATTAATTCTATAGCCCCCCCCCTACAGAATTTATTTTGTGATTTTCCTCATTTGTGAATACAGTACACAACTAAGGAATAAATAACAAAACACTTCTGAGACAGTCTCCAACATTTTCCTGACATCTGATCGTTCTGTTGGAGCGACGCTCGAGGAAATGCCAAAATAAATTCTGTAGGGGGGGGCTATAGAATTTATTTTAGGATTTCCTCGCTTGATTTTCCGTTTTGATGCCTTATTTTCAATGTTCGTAGTTTTATCGTTAATTTACGTTTTTCGGAGGAGGCCATGAACGCCTCTCGAGTCAAATGAAGGGCTGTAGCTCCATCTAGTGGATGCATTGTAGATTGCGTTTTATAATCCAGTGCGTCCAATATATGAAAAAAAAAAGACAAAATTGGCCATTCGTTGAAGGTGCGCCTCATAATCCGTTGCGCCTTTTAGTGCGGAAAATACGGTAATGGCAAAAACTAAAACTTTTTTTGTGTTTGAACCCAGCGTGGGTTCAAACAGCGGCGCCTTATGTTTGGCGTCGGGCACCTTTGGAGCAGACGAAGCACCAGCTGACGTTGACGTGACTGTGGTGGCTGTATCCCTTCTTGGCGTTGAAATGGTTGGTGCAGACGATGGCGGTGCTGGTGATCATCTCGCTGCCCGCCGCCACGCACTGGTCGCCCACGTGGTAGGCCACCGGGCAGCGCAGGCAGCGCATCAGCCGCCCTGCGAACGCGCCGCCCAAAAAGTTGAGCCGCGTCGGGTATCACGCGTTGGCAGCGTCAATGGAGGCAGAGCAAACCTTTGGTGGACTTGGTCTGCGTGCGGCAGCCGTAGTGGCAGCTGAGGCAGGTGTGCAGCGGGCAGCGGAAGCCTTTGTTGTCAAACACGGTGAGCGGGCTGAGGCGGGCGCACACCTCGTGGTAGAACTTGCCGCAGTGCGCCACGTGGCAGCGCCGCACGTCGCCGTCCGACTGCTTGCACGTGAAGCACGGGTGAACCCCTGGGCCGAGAAATGGGAAGAAGTCGGCGCGAGGAGGGGATGGCGGTCCGCCAAAGCCGCATCGCATCGCGCGCGCGCTCACCCGTGCCGCACGGCCGACACAGCAGCTTGTCGTCCGTCTGGAAGCTCCCGCCCAGGCAGTGGAGATGGAACATGCCGCCGCACTGCCCCTCGCAGGGGACCAGGTCCTCGCCCGCCTGCTCGCACGCCTGCGCCACAGCACCGAGAAAACAGGACTTCTACTTTCGCCGCCATTTGAAAAAAAAAATATGAAGTGAGCCAAAGGCGCTGAGACCAACCTGGCAGGCGAACTCCTTCTTGCGCTCTCCTTTCTTCATCCCGTCCAGGCTGCCGCCCGGCGAATCGGGGCACCCTTCGCTTCCGGACCCCTGCGCGCAAAACTGTCGCTCCGCTTAAGTCAGGCCAGTTTGAGGCAGACTTGGGGCGGAAGAAAATGCACGCGCACTCACCTCAGGTTCGGGACAAAGGAAGGAGCGTCTTTTTTTGGCCTTGACGGGCTCTCCGAGGTTCTCTCCATCCTGCTTCCGCTTCCTTTGGCGCTTTGGTTTCTCCGCCTCTTGCTCATCTGCAGGGGGGGGGGGACATTTTCACAAAGGCGGTCGCGCGGCTCGGCTCGGGGGCTTCAAGCCGACGGCTCCCTAAAGCGATTGTGTCAAGTTTGATCAATATCTCGTGTGCCGTTTTGGTGTCAGGTCTTGAATTTGCCATGTTAGGAATGGAGTCGCTTGCCTAGGGATATAAATCTGTCTTTCCTCATCCCCCCCCCAACATCCCGAGCCTTTCAGATCTCTGGGCGGATCTCATCCATGCCCCCCCTCTAGCTAGCAGAAGCTAGCTTTTATCCAACTCGTGTACCCAAATCATGTTCGGATGCGTTTTTTCTTGCTCAGTGAGCTTTAGATTCCCGCCCACCACTTGAATGTCGCGAGGTCTACCTGCAAGTAGCGCCTGATGCTTCTTTTTCAGCCCCCGCTTGGTTTCTTTCCCTTCTTTGTCCGCCGCCACCCAGGCCCGGTCCTGTGGATGAAGACCGCTCATTGGTTATGCGTTTGCCGCCTCGCGTCATGCGGAGAGACTCTTGAGGAAAGCTCACGTTTTTTCGTCTCTTTTTGGGCTGCTGCTCCACCGCTGCGTCTAGCTCGCTGGGCCTTTTGCCGATTTGCTTCAGCCCTCTCTTACCTAAAAAAAAAAAAAACGTCCTTGAGTTTGTTCCGGCGTCTCAATTCATGCAAAATATACGCGTTGGATTCACGATGTAGCCCATTGTTTGTAGCACAAGATGTTTTGGCCTCTGAGGGGCGTATCGGAGGCGTGACATGTAAATGAAGAAGGGAAGTGTTTTTCTGATAGAGCGCTTGTAATTTGCATACAGCATCGATCAAAAGCCGGCAGAGGTCGCAGAGGTCAGTTGGTAAGCCGAGTGGCTGCGTAGAAAACGGCGCCCCCTGCCGGCAGAAAAGACAATCTCCTCCGCCCCCCCCGAGTCTTGTTTGTTCAACTGTCTGAGTAGAACATCTCTGACCAAAAGCGATTCAATTGTACTTTTTTACTTTGGAAATCAGCAAGCGGTCGTTTGGGTGCCGCGGCGGCGTAAAAAGCGTCCGTTCGCAACTGACCCGGAGCCGAACCTTCTCCCAGCGTCCTCTTCTTGGCTGGACCCGTTGCCGTTTCCTCCTTCCGTCCGTCTTTCGAGGCGAGCCGCCTTGTTTGGGTCTCGGCTTCTTCTTGACGGGCACTGCCGGTTCCTATCAAGTGAAACGTTGACATTCATCACCAAAAAGCGGTTCTCAAAGTGGGCAGTTCAGTTGTTAGGTGCGACACTAGCTTGTTTTACTTGTTCGAAGTAAAACCTCGCTTGAGGCGAACACGCGGCCCTACGTTGGCGCACAGTTCGAGAACCGCCGATGTCGCCGTCTGGCCGTACCTGCAGCGGGCGTCCGCGTCTTTCCTCTCCCCTGCGGGCCGGTCCTCAGGTGGCCCCCGTTCAGCCGCGGCCCGTCTTTGGCGGCGGCCACGCCCACCGAGAGGCGGGCCTCCGCCTCGCGCCGGCCTCCGGCTTGAGCTTGTCCAGGATGCAGGGGTTGAGGCGGGGCCCGTTGTCGTCGTACACGAAGATGAAGTTGGCCAGGCGGTCGTCCAGCGACATGGCCAGCGCCTCGGTGGCCTGGATGACGCCCATCTTCCACTGCGGCCGCATCTTGCGGGGCACGGAATGAAGCGTCTGGAGGGAAACACCAGACGGCCAAAAGGGAATGACGGAGGCGCGCGCGCATCGAACGGGATTTCGAAGCGAGCCTTTCTGAGCGGAGGTCTTTATTTTAATTTTTCAAAGTACCTTTTTGTGAAGGACGTGCGAGGCCGGCTGCTTGTTGCGCAGGCTGAGCTCCTGGTACTGGCTTTCTCGAGCAAAGGACACCATGTTCTTCTCAAAAATGTAACCCCTCTCAGGAGCATCTCCAAAATACTGCACGTGATAAAGGAAGCCCGACCTACTTTTAGCTATTCCAAAAAAAACAAACAAACAAACCCCAAAACAAAACGAACATACAGAGGTTAGAGGGAATATTCCGAGTCCTCGTATTGGGCGCCGACCGAGGAGGCAAGTCACCGTTGGGTTTGGCTTTGACGTGGTGGTTCCGTTCGGGGTCGGTGGTCACGATACAGGGCCACCAGGGGTACCCCGACACCTTGGTCCAGACCACGTCGCCAACGGAGAAGCTGCTCGGCAAAGACGGCGCTTCCGTGGCGACTGGCGACGGCTCAGAGACGACTGCGGGCTACAAGAAGGAGAAAAGACCAAGAAGGGGGCAAGGGGATGCACACTTTTGAGAGTCAAGTCATCTTTTGTGGATATTTCAAGTAACTTCAGAGACACTTCTTGTGGCCACAGAATTCACTGCAGGCATAAAGATTGAAAAAGGAGTCGCAAGGGCCGGGCGACATGGGCTCAATATTCTAAAGTTTAAAGGTCATGCTTTGTTGCAATCAAGCGTTCTCAAGGCGCCTTTGGGTCACAACCATGCATGGAAACAAGCTAAGCTAAACGGCACCTTGTCAGCGCTCAACAAAATGAAATTGCCAAATTTCTTGGATTTAAAAACAAAACAACAACAAAAAGACCCAGATAAATCTCCCCCCGCCACCCCTGCTATCGATGTGACCTACGCGCCGCGCAACTCAAATGTGGCGGCGGATGTCAAAATAAACACCCGAGAGCACGCGGTTCCACACGTGTCCACGCAATCTTACAACTGGGGAAGTGGCCGTGTTCAGAAATGACCAGTCGCGTTCAAACTCGTGTTAAGCGAGAGTCGGCACACATTTGCCACCATTTTAAGCACCTCACTTGCCAGAGAAAAACGGCAATCCAGGTTTCCTGGGGACACCACGGCGCCATTTACCACACGCGTGTTTTTGCTAGGCTAGCCCATTGCCCAGAGACGTGAAGACAGCCAGTACTTGCCAGAAGTTCCTGCCGCTCCGTCAGTGTTTGCGCCGGCCTCTCGGCGGCCCCCCTGACCAGTTTTCCGTCACCTTTTCATTGTTTTTGGAGGGGCGTCCGGTTCTCGGCAGCGTCGCCGTTGTGCCATACTTTCTCCACTTGACGACGACCGTCTTCACGGTGTTCCACGGCATATTTAAGGCCTTGGCAATTCTTTTGTACCCTTCTCCTGACCGATACCTCTGAACAATGAGATCCTTCCGATGCTGAGGAAGCTCTCTGCGGACCGTGGCTTGCGACTACAAAAATGTCAGGAAAAGCCTATTAGAACATCCGAACTTTGTTTGGGGGATTATTTGGAGGCAATCTAAATGGTGGCAGGTCTGTCCTGAGTCCCGTTTAACATGAGTTTGGCTAGCTGGGGGGGGGGGTCACCTGATTTCTTTATGTTCCTAACAGACACAAGGTGGAAGGAGCTGATGAAAAGTACAAACTAACCTCGTCCGCCGCCTCCAAAGCAGGACCGAGAGCATCTTCAGGCATGGCGGGTTGGGCTTTTGGTTTCTGGGGTCTACCCCGCTGCTTCTTCACTTCCTGTCTTTCCTCAGGCGCCGCCACCGCCGCCGCACCTTGGACGACGGCGGACAAGCTGGTCCCGCCGGCCGAGCACGGCTCAAAGAGCGGCGCCTTGACCGCCTGGGGCACGGTCGCCTTCAGCTCCGGCTCGCCGTGCGGAGCGCACGCGTGCTGATGGGTTCCGTTGGAAGGCGGCGCCTCGGCACCCTTGGGGACGGGCGTCTCGGCGGCGCACAGCTTGGGGATGGCGTCCTGATCGCCGTTGAGCACCAGAGACGTGAGCTCCTTCAGCCTCTCGTGGTCGTGGCCGTGGCCGGACATCTTCTGGAGCACGCCGTCCTGCAACGTGGCAGCCAGCTGCGCGGCGGCCTGGTCCATGAGCAGGGAGGGGTCGCCGCGGGACTCCGGCGGCTGCTTCATGCTGACGGGGTTGGCCGGCTCGGGCATGGAAGGCAAGGAGCTCCCCTTGCTGTCCATTCCATCCAAGGCCTTTCAACACACGCTCTGGCAAAAACAGCACAGATGCGACAGAGTCACACACGTGCAAAATCTCAAGCAACCCCCCCCTCCCCCCCTCCACAAAGTTATTTTGTCCACGGTGTGTCAAGCGAAGTCATTGGTCAGATCACCTCAAGTCCCAGGTGCGAGCCTCAAGTTAAGTCTCAACTTTGAAGCTCCTTGCGAGTCCCACATCATTTTGCCCGATGCCTGGCTTACGGCGAACGATTGCTACAGTCTCAGACTTAAAAACTCCAAAAGTCAGAAGGAATTTTAGAGTTTTACTGGGGTCGCAGCGCAAAAACCAACATATTATATATTGTCAAGTCACATTTGGACTTCTCCTTTCATGCTTTCTCACCCACAGTATCTGATTTACACGAGATTGAAGACCAAGAGGTACAACTATGATATTGCGGCCGCCCCCACGTGCGCTTCAACTCAACTTTATTTATAGAGCACTTTAAAAACAACCATTGCTGGCTAAAAATAGACACACAAAAGCAATCAGACAGCGAAAGCAATCGATTGATACCAGCACACCATAAAACACTGCCGATGTCAAAGGTCACTTGTGTTCAAGTATTTGTACGTCGCCATCTCTGAAAAGACACTTTTAAAACATCCTTTTCGCCCCAAATGAATAGTTGGGGCAGGGATAGAACGCTTGGGGGCTCAAGAGAAAACTGCACCTGTCACACACCATGTCCCAGTTGCATTGTTTTGGTTTCCTGCCTGCTGTTTTTGAAAGCTAACCGATAGCAACTTTCACTCTCACCCGCACACGTTGTAGCGCAAAGGGGGCGACACGGGTAGGGCGCTTTCCCCGGCGCCCCCTTCCAAATCAGAGTCCTCCTTGGAGAAAGGACAAGCTATCGGCTAGCTGCAGTCTGTGGCGATGTGGGGGGGGGGGCTCACGGAGGAGGGCAGGAACCGCGTGCAGCGATGCCCAATGAGCGCAACGCTGTCTGGAAAAGCCGCGGAAAGGCGAACAGCTGACACGTTCAAGGAAAAAAAAACAACAACGTGCGTGTAAACTAACACAGCAGCCCCAGCGCATTTGTTAGCGATGGTGGGAGTCTCTCATCGTGGATCGACGTATCCTGTCTGCCGAGCGAGCACCTTGGCGATTTTTGTTCAACTGCCTGCCACTGTCCTGACGTACTTTTAAATAACGAGCTTCGGTCATCCTCGTGTTCCATTTAAGCTGCTATTCCAATGGAGAGGGCCCGTAACTGGCAGGCGCTCCCCGTATTGTTATTCCATGTCGAGCTACTCGCGATCGTCAGCCATTAAAGCAGCAACTAGACAATGCCGCCACACAAAGGCCAAAAAACACCATCGCGAGAAAAAAATCAACTCACAACCGAATTGCACTCGAGATGGTTCAACGACTGCGATCGGCGAAATTAAGTGTTCGGCTCCGACTCGGTCAGAAAAGTCACTTTGTCGGCGCCATGACAGCTCGTTTGGGGGAAAAAAAAATGCTAACTAGCGAAAGCCCATTGAAGACCATTGAAAAGTAGCAGCCAGAGTTAGCGTCGGCTAACTAGCCGCCGCCTCTCGTTTAAAATGGATGCTGGGCCCCCGGCAAGTGTGCCCTTTGCCAGGAAAAAAGTCCCCGAGTTGGCTCCGATGTACCCAACCTTGGCGGTAAAAGGGAACGGCGGCGTTCGGGGGGGGGTTACCTACTGGTTGGACGTCCCGGCGGCGGCTTAAACGAGAACGCGGAGTTGCTCCATGGCGTCAAGGGACGAATTTCATTCAAGTGGAGTGAAAAAGGCTTTTGCGGGCAACTCAAACTGTGAGGCCGACCAGCGCGAAAAATGCTCACTCGTGATTGGTCGGTAGGGCCTACGCACACGGGTCCTTTCAAAAAAAAAAAAAAAAAAAACATAGGAAGCGGAACAGAACTCAATTTCAACCTTTGCGATCTTTTTCAACATTCTTACATTTTCCCTACTTTCCATCAAATAGTAAAATACTTTATGGAAACCGTTTACATGTTACGACTACTGCTTATATTCAAGGAGTGGTGTCAATCTGACGGTCCAGGGCAAAACCAATCATGGATACGTATTTTCGCTGATTTTATTTCTCTTTTTTTCCAATATTTTGACTTTTACGGGAAAGGGCGTTTCCAGCATTCCCCCTATTATTAGGCTAAATGTTTGTTTTTGAATAATTTCCTGGGTTTTCATTTTTTTACCCGATGCATATCAGTGAGGCTGGGCGATGGTCGACCGATCCGCCTCACAGTGCAGAGGATGAGGGTTTGATTCTGGACTTCCTAGATGGAGTTTGCATGTTCTCCCCGTGCCTGCGTGTGTTTTCTCCCGGTACTCCGGTTTCCTCTCACACTCTCCAAAAAACATGCATGGCAGGTTAGTGAAAAGCTAAACCAATGATAACCAAAATGATACTCTATTTGTGCATACGTATTAAAAAATGTGTTAAAATGACAGTAGTTTTAAAAAAAAACTTTGTCGAGTGGTGACGCTCTTGCGTTTTGGCGGTGGAGGCAACATATGACTCAATTGTCATCGGCGGAAAAGACTGGACTTTCAAGTTAAAGTGCCTTGTCACGTAAAACACCTTGTTTTTAAAAAGAAAGCCGGTTTTCATCCAGAACACCACATTAATTAATATTTGAAATGCAAAAAAAAAACGACCATGCGTATTTAATTTGAATCTGAAAATCTACCCAAACTTTGACCATACGCTTTTATTTTTTATACCACGAACTAAACGTATTTCCGCCTCTCTTCACCCAAACATTATAAATAATGAAAGTTTACACGGCCATATAGAAGTAATGACCGGAAAACAAATTAACACGCATTTTAGCATCGAAACATTTATAAATAGAGTGATAATTATCTCAATTTCTTTTAACTGTTGAGCCAACGGTCGGATGACGTCAGAGGAAGCGTTGCTCCTCAATGCCCCGGGTTAGGCCTCCTTGTTGAGTTCCGAGAGAGAGAGACGGGAAGGGCATGAAGATCGGAGCCGGATACTCCAATGTTGTACAGTTATTTAAGCGTCGTGTTTTGGTATTTATGTGCCTCCTCCCCAACCCTGGGACCCTCATTTCCTTCGTTTTGACAAACATTTAGCCTAGCGTGGTAGCTAGCTAACGCTCCAGGTAACAATAATAAACCAAAGTCCAAGGTAGCGGCGAGCGAGCGAGACAGAAAAGGAAAGCTTCCACATGGCGTTAATCCTGTTTACGAGGTCCAGGGCACCATTAATGACAACCTCCAGGTCGTTAAACAACGATCTACGAAAAGCCAAAGGTAAGGAGTCATTTATTTAACTTCTTAATTTGTTAGGCCTCTGCGTACCTATGTGTGTGTTGGGGGGGGTGCTTGTCGTAGCTAACTAGCTCGTTGACATTAGCATTTGCGGTCGTTTTCCGTTCGGGAGTTGTCGGATGACTCATTGTAGCCGTACGAATGCTAAAAAAGAAAAAAAAGTTTCTACTGAACGTTGCCAAGTGTTCAGAGAATTCGGGAATGAGATCATGTGAGGACAGCGGCTTGGGTCGCATTGGATGAGAGGATGCCGGTTGCCAAGGCAGCACCTTCGTCTTCTCCCTCCAAAATATTGATCATGTAGGATGTTTTTGTTATTACGGGGGAGATTACTATTACAAACTATCCACGTGCGAAACTGGGACGTGGCTCAGGGTCTCCGCCATGCTAACTTCAATTGTGTCCGATAGGTCGTGTTTTAAAAAGCTAGTACTTGTGTAGATTTAGTCTAGGTTTCTTATAGTTAGGATATCAACGAATTAAACTCGATTACAATCAGTCACATCAAAATTGGGATTGGGAGACGACCCCTCCATCGCTGAGCCATGCCGCCCCACGTGACCACAGCGTGCATCCATTTTTCAACATTTTAAACATTATGTTGATGATGGTGATTATTATTCATTTGCACTGCGCTGCATTGGGATGTCGATTTGAATTCACTCCATTGCTCGGTTCTAATACAACCAAATTTCTTGTGCGTGTGTGTGACCACGAGAAGTCTCGAGAAAGGCTGAAGTGCAACCGTGACAGTTGAAAGCTGGTCGAGGTGCGCACAAGGTCAGCGATAGTGCAGATTAGAGTGCAATAAAGTCTCTTTGCTAAGGATGCACGATTGAAGCAGACCTTTTCAAACGTTGCATTTTAATTTGATGCTTGAATTTCTCCCTTTGTGTGCCGCGTCCTTCATCGTCTCCCTCCGTCGCTGCGTTCTGCAAGCGAGTCGCGTAAAAGACACGTTGCTCTGGTCCTCGGTGAAAAGCGAAACAAACGCTTGACCCCGATGAGCATCGATGGGCCGCACGTTGCGTTTGACACTGCTCGGAGTCAAACGGCTGAACTGCTGAATGTTTGTTGGTCAAAAGCAAGCCAGCACCCTCGGCTAGGGTAGTTCCATTATTTCCAGTCCCTTCCCCCTGGGTCATTTCGAAGCGACGTGCTTCCAGTACACTCTGTGTGCGTGATTGTGCGTGTATGTGATGGAAGGGGGCGTGGCCTGGCCACCTGTTCTCTCGCGACTGGTCGAAAGCATCCGCAGGCCTCTCCCCTGGCTTCCTGGGCTGTCAACAGAGTGTAACTCATTTGCTCACTTCATTATCCGCTGCGTCAGAAATGTCGTCGTTGCCGGTCGACGGCGGTCGCCATTGTCATGTGTGGGCTCTCGTTTTGGTGTGTGCGATGGATGTTGCGCTTTTGTTTCCCTTGCAAATCAATGTGTTTGCGTCCTCGCAGGGAAGCTCAAAGATGCCTCCTGCTTCAACTGCACCGCGTTACGACTCTCCAGTCACAGGTGAGCTGATCAAATCCAGGCAGAAAGCCTCGCGTTTTATTAAATAGCGACACCGCGATCAATCAGATGGCTTCTATGCAGCGCCACATCGGGTTAAGAATGACCAGAATGACATTTTTTATTATTTTTTTCACACCGCAAAACACCCTGGACGGGCTAATGAAACTGGCGTCAATGCCACAATGTTAAGCAATGGGTACACAAAAACAACGCAGCAACACATGTAGACAGACGGTATAACAATTACCCAATGGCATGTATTCTTTATCCTCTCTGCACAACGGCCATTTCCGCAACTAACTGAGCATTTGTGACCCTCATCCCCCCCCCCCCCCCCATATTTGTAGGGCTGTAGGTGTGCTTATTGCCTCCAAGGTGCACATTCCAGAAGGAGCTGTACAACTAAATATGGAAGGCACAATGCAAACCGGCTATGATATGAATTTGTTAAGGCCGACGCTAATTTTGCAGAACGCAGTTCTAATAACCAGTTATTTGGTTAATTTATATATAATTAATAAATAAAAAAGATTGGAATTACAGGCAGAAGATTTGACTGTTTACAACACAGAGAAATTTGGCGTTATTTAAAAAAATATTTTAACATCATTATCTTTGTGATATTTTGCATTGTCTTCGTGCAAGGGTGTCAAACTCCAGGCCCGGGGGCCAGATCTGTCCGCAGCCAACATTTTATGTGGCCCGCCAAAGCAACTTCATGTTTCTTGCTAAAATCCCTCAATTCGTTTTTTAAAAACGCAATATCGGGAGCATTTGTTTTTGAATGTGACCAATAGATCGTGTAAATAAAATGTCAAAGTATTCGAACAATCTGCTTTCAAAACAATTTGTTCATCGATTTGTTGTTGTCAAGTGAGTACGAGGCGAGCACGGATTTGTTTTGGTTCATGGAACTAATTCTGATGTGGCCCGCAAGAAAAATGACACCCCTGAATTGAGATGTTTAAAAAAATGGGGAAGGGGGCTGGAACGTAACCGCATGGAATAATTTTGTTTTTTTGCCTTCACAGACTTGACGAGTTCCGATTAGTCAGCGCAGCCCAGCTCTCCCAGTTGAGCCCCTCGCCCCACTCGTCCGTCGCCCGCCGCCACAGCTCGGACTCGGGCCGCCTATTATGCGCCCGGGCCCCCCCTTCGCCGTACGCCGGCATTTCCGCCGGGACCGAGCCGTGGCGGCGGGACGCGCGCTGGCTCCACGCCTCGCCGGCGAGGCGGGACGACTCCAAGGTGGAGAAATCTCTGCGCTCGCTGAAGGACAAGATGAAGCTGGAGGAAGGGGGCCCGGTGTACAGTCCCGCCGCGGACGGCGAGCCCGTCCGGCGGACGCTGCGGCAGTGGGCGCTGGACGAAATCAAACATTACTACCACGGCTTCAGGCTGCTCTTCGTGGACACGGGCATCGCCGGGCGGATGCTGTGGCGAGTGCTCAACGGGCACGGCCTGTCCCGCCGGGAGAGAAGACAGGTGGGGGCGCCTTCTGCTTTGCTGTAGCAAGTTGGGGGGGGGGGGCAAATCGGGAATGGGACGGCCGGCAAAAGTCAGATTGTTATTGTGTGACGCGGCGTCCGGAGCGAGGTTGCCATTCGCTACTTGCAGATTCTTTAGGAGGGCTGGGGACTTGTTGGCTGAAAAATTCACCAGTTTGCTGTTTTTCCCGCATTGCTAATAACATGATTGGATTGTGGCGCCGTTCCCGCTAACCGGCGTACGTTGCCGAGATGACGGAGCGCTGGAACGCATCCGTCCAGACGTCCTGTTGCCCCCCCTCCCCTTCCTAATGGGATCACTTGTGGGGAATTGGCCGCGCGCCACCCGTGTTTACTCACTAGGCGTTGAGCGCGGCTTAAGAGAAGGCGCATTAACCGTCCACCTCGACGGCGCTCGCAATCCACCGCGCTCAATCTTCGACGAGCAGAATAAAATGCCGGTTCAACCGTCATTTGGTCAAAGCAAATTGATGATTTATAGCCGAACATTTTGGGTCCCTTCACACTAACAAACTATACTACGACCCCCCCCTCCAGTTCCTCCGGACCTGCGCCGACGTCTTCCGCCTGGTGCCCTTCCTGGTGTTCATCATCGTCCCCTTCATGGAGTTCCTGTTGCCCGTCGCGCTCAAGCTGTTCCCCAACATGCTGCCGTCCACTTTCGAGACGCAGTCCAAAAAGGTAACCACGCCACGCCACGGCCGCCAGCAAGCAACTCCTTCGCGTTCACGTGACATCTGACCTGAACGGAACGTTCACCCCCGTCAGGCACTCCGCCCGCTTGACCAGCTTTAATCCCGTTGGGCGGGCTAATTCCAGCACGGTTATGTTGGCGATCAAACGGCGAACTAATTCATGTCACATGGGTCCGTCGTTCCCGTAGAACACAATGAAGCGTCTGTGTGTGTTTTTTTTTTGTTTCGTTTTAGCTTAATGCTAACAACGATTTGCTCACGAATCGCATCAGTGCCGTAGTGGACCGTAGGAACCATTTTAGCGGTGCACATTTGAACACAAACGGTTGAGCAACACACGTAGTCAGACAATTTCAAAATGTGAATCGTCGTCGTATTGCTGCGGCCTCCTGAGGAGCCTCCACGTCGTGCACGGAACCAATGTCAAATCTCATCGTGGATAGAAACAAAAGCAAGCGAAGACCCCCGAACCGGAGCCGTACCCGCTTTTGGGTCGGTGCTCCGCCCCTCCGCGGGTGTTCCTGAAAAAATTCCGCTCCTTTGCTCATGACCGGCTTGCGTGAACCGTTTCCACGCAGGAGGAGAGGTTGAAAAAGGAGCTGCGCGTCAAGCTGGAGATGGCCAAGTTCTTGCAGGACACCATCGAGGAGATCGCGTTGCGTAACAAGGCGGCCCAAGGTGACGTCACCGAAGAGTTCTCCACCTTTTTCCAGAAGGTTCGTGAGCGGCGTTCAAACCCGACCGATCGCAATCACGTTTTGCGACCTCGCGTACTCAAAGGGGACGTCGGTGGCCATTTTCCACGCGTTTCCTAGATCCGCAACTCGGGCGAGCGTCCCAGCAACGAGCAGATCTTGCGCTTCTCCAAACTGTTCGAGGACGAGCTGACGCTGGACAACCTGACCCGCCCCCAGCTGGTGGCGCTGTGCCGCCTGCTGGAGCTGCAGTCCATCGGCACCAACAACTTCCTGCGCTTCCAGCTCATCATGAAGCTGAGGAACATTCGCGCCGACGATAAGGTTGATGTCGCGTTGATGAAATTATTTTTTTTTCTTTTTTTTTTTTTAAATGATCAATCTGAATGTTATTTCTGACAATTGATGAGCGTTTTATCCATGGAGCAATTTATTTTATTTTATTTTTTTAGAATAAATGAAAACAGAAAATCAATGTTAAAAAAAAACAACATTGTTTCATTTGAAAAATAATTCACTTTGGTGTCATTCAAATGTATGAACCGAGGATTTCAATTCATGACCGATATTATTTGATCTGTTTTTTTTATTGTATTTATTTAAAAAAAAATTGTGATCATTTTTATTTATTTTTTTTTTGGAGGGGGTCCCAGAAGATATGACAACCTTCCACCACACTGAATTTCTGTGTCGTCCTTCCCAGCTGATTGCCGAGGAGGGCGTGGAGAGCCTCAACGTGAACGAGGTGCAGGCCGCCTGTCGCGTTCGAGGCATGAGGTCGCTGGGGTCACCGAGGAGCGGCTCAGGGAGCAGCTCAGCCAGGTGCCTCACTTTTTATCCCCCCCCCTCCTCCCCCGACCTCTCCGATTTGAGTTCTGTCAACTCGTCTTTCCATCCGTAGTGGCTGGAACTTCACCTGAAGCAGCAGATCCCCACCTCCCTGCTGCTGCTGTCCCGAGCCATGTACCTGCCCGACACGCTGTCCCCCGCCGACCAGCTGAAGAGCACCCTGCAGACGCTCCCCGAGATGGTGGTACGTTCCGCCTCGCCGTCCTCGCCATTGGGACTCCCTCCCACGTTGCCGTGTTCGCCTCCTTGACCCCGCCCGCAGACGAAGGAGGCCCAGATGATGGTGGCCGAGATGGAGCTGTCCAAGGTGGACAACAAGACCAAAGTGGAGACCACGCTGCAGGAGGAAGCCGCCATTCGCCAGGACAACAAGGAAAGGGAGATGGAGAGGCTGGCCGACGCCGCCGAGAAGGCTGCCAGGGTAGCGACGCGCTTTCCGTTGATTGGCGGACATGATTATTATTACATGTGTTTTTTCTGTTAAAAATAAGGACCCGGAAAAATTGGGGTCATTTTATTTGAACGGATAATCATGAGAAAGAGGTCAACGCAGCTCTGAGCAAAACTCAAAACAGGTCAAAACGAAGATGAAATCGATGCCTTTTGAAACATTATCGGACTGCGCGATAAGGCGGAAAAATGTTTTTCACATCCGTCACTCTTGACAGTGACAAAAAACAAAAACAAAAACTGCGGTGTGTAAATTGTAACGTGCTGTTTCCTCTGCGATGCTAGCCCAAAGCGATATTCATGAGGAGTCGTTTTTTTTTTTTAGGCAGTCGTAAGATTCACCACAAATCGATCTTGCCGCTGTCACGTTAACCCGTTCACTACCAGCCAAGTCTGAAAAGACGTTTAAAGCCGTCTTTGGGAGTGAACGAGTTCATCGCGAGCGGCACCGCGAGTTAGCACGGGCCGATCCGGTGGATGTTAGCGTCCCGCTGAAGCTTGCGTGCCCACCGCAGGACAGCGAGGAGCTGGAGGCCGAACCGAGCGGCCAGGCGCCGCCCCAGGCCGACCTCCTCAGGGACACGGCGCCCGTCGTCGAAGGAGTTAAGGTCCTCTTTCAATTCATTTTTCTTCTCGACTGACTCAACCTGTCGCTTTTGTCGCGCTGTTTTTGTTTCCTCTCTTCTTCTTCTTCACCTTTGCCTTCATCTTCTTGCGCACCGGCACAGTTTGAACCGTGGCAGACATTCCTGCGTTACCAGGTTAGCTTCAGTGTTACGGCGTGCCATCTGCTCCTCCCAAATGATCCCGCGCTCCCAAATTTCTGCCCACGTGGTGCTCCTCCACCTCCTCCGTCGACTCCCGAAATTTGCTCCAGCCTTCCCCAAAAGAAATGCCGAGACGCATTTGAACGGGAACCAACATTTCCTTCCCCCCCGAGTCCGTCCTCTGTGATTTCTCCCCCTCGTCCTGGTCACCTTACGTGGACGCTTGCGCTTCATTCCGCTGCGGCTCGTGTCCATCTTGTGCTTCAAGGGCGAGGAGATCACCAAAGAGGAGATCGACCTGATCAGCGACGCCTGCTCCAAGCTGAAGGAGCAGAAGAAGCTGCTGACGCTGGAGAAGGAGGAGCTGGAGGAGCTCAAGGACGACGTGCAGGAGTACAGCGAGGTGCGGTCATAAATAATTGACGCCTCCCTAAATTATTTCATTTATTTTCTATTTTAAGACCAATGTCCACTCTGATTAAAATGTCATTTCGCATGTTTGTTCAAATAACTGTTGACAGTTGCAATACGTTGTGGTTTTATTTCTAGACAAATGGAGAATCGACAGATTTGTTTTGACATTTTCAACATAAGTGCAGGAAAATTCAAAGAAAAAAGCACAGGCAGCTCGGCGTCTCTTATAACGTTAACTCTTTCATTCCACAACTTTTTAAAATTAGGCCCCACCTACCAAGGACGTACATGTACGTCTAAGTATTTTTTTTTGTGTCAGAGAGGAGGAGGGTCTGATGCAATCTGTGAATGAGAATAAGCCGTTTGCATTGTAAATCATGTTAAAAAAAGCGACCAGTAGGTGGCAGTGGTGCCTCACGTGCTTTAAATGTTGGCTTTTCCAAAAAGCTCTTTTTCTCCGTTTTTTTTTTGCCCAGGAATCGCCATTTTCATGAAACTTCGCCATTTTGTAATGCCGATTGCGGAAGAATGGAAAAAGATAGAAACTAAATATTTTTTTTTCTGCTGAAAGAAGAGAGTCCAAACTTTATTTGGGTAGGCTCCATGTTTATATCGCATTAGAACCAAATATTCTGAGGGCCTTGCAAGATCAGTCAAAATCCAGTCAAAATGGCTGCGATTGAATGAGTTAAGTTGGGGAGGGGGGATAGAACAGATTTTCAGCAACAGGTGTTGTCTGGTGTCCGTCAGGACCTGGAGGAGATCAAGAAGGAGCTCTCCAAGACGGGCCAGGAGAAGGCGGTGTGCGAGTCCAAGGCCAGCCAGCGTCTGTCCAAGAGGGTCAACCGCATGATCGGACGTATGGACAAGATCATCGGGGAGCTGGAGAATGACAAGGTCATCCTGGACGGACAGATGGACAGCGGAACCACGCCGCCCGTCGGGTAAGGGGGGGACGGACGCGGAAGCGCCGTCGCGCCGCCGCCGCGTCACCTTCATCGTCGTCCTCCTCGCTTGCTTGCGGTGGAGATCGATAAGCCCCGAGAGCGAGTTTCCTCACCGCCAAGATCTTTCAAATCAAGCGTTCGATGCTCCCTCACGGACTGTCACCGTTTACAGCTTAGTCGTGACTCAATATAGCGAAGCTCCGAGGTAAGATGAGCTGCGCTCGTTTGATTTTTTTGGGGCCTTTCTGATTTCAAAGCATTTCCAATCTGCATCTCTGGATCTCGACCAACGTGATCTTTTTTAGCATGAATGAACATTACAGGAAGCTTGCTGGGAGACCGTTGATTGGTGTGATCGTGGGAGGGGAGGAGCCGGAATGCAGCATGCCCCCCCCACCCCAACCAAACGCACGCCAACAACAGAACCAAACATCTCCACCGCCTCTTGCACCCCCACACAAGCCGGTAACGCATTTTCCTCTATACAGTCTCTTCTACGCCTTCAGGGAGAACCTGATCAGCATCGACGAACTCATCGGCGTCATGCGGCAGATCCAGAACATTCCCGAGCACAAGCTGCAGAGCATCGCCGAGGCACTGGATGACAACAAGGATGGCAAGATTGACATCGACGACGTCATCAAGGTGCGTCGACGGGGGGGGGGCGACGGGCCTTTCCAGTTTGACTTGGCGCATCGGCGCCTCGCTCAAATCAGGCGACTGGGAAATGATGCACAAAGGCCGTGGCTCTTTTTTCTTTCTTTGAGCGCATTTAAAAGTGGCTCAAGTTGTTTTTTTTGGGGGGGGCGGGGGGAGTAACTTGCACGGCTAGTCTGAAAAGTTGCAAGATGAATGCCGCTGCTGTGGCTTTCTGGTGGTCTCCCCTCGACACCAGAAAAAGTGGCCTTTGCAGCTTTACACTACTGCCACCTACAGGACATAAAGGGAACTGCAACAACTATTGTCCGGAGTTCACGGCGCGGGAGGTTGAACCCTTCGCTCGTCTCACTTTGAGCACCGATTTGCGGCGCAGGTGGTGGAGCTGATTGACAAGGAGGACATCGACATCACCACCACGCAGGTGGCCGACATCATGACCATGCTGCAGAAGGAGGAGAAGCTGATGGAGAAGGAGAAGGCCAAGGACAAGGCGGAGAAGGAGCAGGCGGCCAACCTCAACGGCTAGAAGAGAAGACGGGCGGAGGGCGGCGGCAGGGGCGCAAAGCTTTCGCAGGTGAACTCACTTTGGCAACCTGGTGAGAAAAAAAAAAAAAAAACGTAGTGCCGCCACAAACCCAAGCAGCTCCTGTTGCCTTTGAAAGGACAAAAGGACACTCGCGTGTTGTTTTATTATTTATTGGCCCACGTTGGGAGTCATTCGGCGGCGAAAAGCTTTAAAAAACCAAAAAAGGGACGTGATCAGAAGCTGAAGCGTGAACGACGGGCGATGCTTTCTGCACTTTAGTAAAACGTCATTCCTCCTCCTCCCTCGTTCATCTCAATCGGACACTTGCTGTCCGATCCCTTCCGCCAAAGAAGACGGACTTGAAATCATTTCATTTTTGCACCGCTTCACTTCCCTTTTCATCGTCAGCGCGCCGATTGACGAGTCGGCTCTGTCATCGTTGCCATGGTTACGCCCTGAGCGAAAGCTTTTAAGTTCTTCTAAAGAACTTTGACAAGCAGCTGTGTTCAGGCGTGAAAGGGGGACGCAAACCAAGACCGAGGCCGTTTTGCCACCTGCTCCACAGCGGCTTTGTGATTGTTAGCAAACAAGAGGAGACTGCGTGGGGCTCCTCTGCGAAAACTACTCCACGTCACCGAAACCCTGCCACCATCTTGGACTTTTGGACTGGAGCACAGGCGTGAACGCCGCCTGAGGGGGGCGCTGTGCGGCTCTCGTACCCCTTTGGCACTGAGCTTGTTTCCTGCGCTGCAGCCTACTCCGAACTCCGGCGTTCGGGCGACAAACCGGTCTCGGGAGCGTTGGCACCGGTGACCCAAACCGCAACCCGGCAACAACACTTGAGTCTGGCGGAAGGGCGTTGATGTCGAACCACAGGTGCATTTATCTATCTTTGATGTCCACCGAGCACAAGTCGGACGGACAACGACGTGCCGCCGTTCGAGAGATTTCAAAAAATCTGTCGGGTCCACGCGACCATTGGCACTTGACGTAGCAACGAGTGGGTCGCGATGTCGTTGGCCGGCCAAACGTTACTGTCGAGTCATTCAACTGGCGTGCGGAAAAAGCGGGCGCCACGACGTCGCCGGCGCTGGGCGGAACCCTTCCAAAAGCATCGCTCATCCAAACTTTCGTCAAGCATTTAACGTGGCGACGTCGAAGACGGTGAGCCGTTTTCAACTCGTCAAGATTGCTCAGCCATTTGGAAAAATAAGAAAAAAGGAATATAATAATAATAATAATAAATAACATGATGACCGAGGTTCTTGGGGCGCGGGAGCGTTGCGAAATGTCAAACGGTCATTTTGAGAATTGTCGTTCATTTCACAACACTTAGTCAATGTGTTTTTTATTATTTTATTTTGCATTTGATAAGTACTTTATTTAAAAAAAAAACTAAAACCGATACTAAAACTAATTTTTTAAAAAACTCATCAAATGGAGCGCTTTTGAAAAACAAAACCAAAAAATAAAAAAAATGCTCCGAATAAGAATTGAAATAAGCTGAATTTAAATTTACTAACCAAAAGTCACAACGAAATAAAAATAAAAAATAAAAATGAACTATGTTGAAAAATCCCAAACTATTACAACTGTTGTTGTGGACTGACCTATCGGATAAAAAATCTTACAGTTAGCAAAAATCGGAGGTTTCGGCTCGACGTCGTCGGTTGGCAATGCAAAATGAAAAGTCGAACGCGCACGTCTGCGTGTGTTTTTCTCACAAATCTCGGAATGGAATATTCGGTCGAGGATGGACGATTCGCCGTCCGAGTCCTCGGGCTTTCCGGAGATGGCGGCTCAGGGTTCCGCTTGTCACGTTTGCGCGCCGACATTTATTTGCTGGCATGTGTTGGCATCACATGACTCCAACCCGTCCTCTTGTTGTCGCGCCGAACAAAACAACGATCATATTCAGCATTTATTTTTATGATTAGGAGATATATTTTTTAATTTATGATTGTTTAGCGCAAAGGCGGCAAAAGAGCTTGTCGTGACTTGTTTTTAATGATGATTTTGTGTTATTTGCTTTGGACTGCCGCCGTGATGGCGAAGAAAAAACGAAAAAGGGGGCAGCTGCGCATGGATGGAAATGAAAATCGTTGCTGCGGCGTTCGAGATATGCGATGGAGGCGTTTTTGTTTTTTTAAATGCTCATTTAATCCACTGGCTTGGTCGCGGAGGGTGTCGGAAACCCTCATACTGTAAAAAAAAAAAAGATAAATAATAGTTTGAGATTCGACAGCTTGTTGATTGTCGCCACAGCGATCGATCGCACCGCCACTGGAGCAGCTTCCGGCAAAAGACGATGACGACTCTCGAGTGTTGTCTCGCCGCACGTTGCATGGAGACATTCTTTTTCAAATCCTTTTGATTTACTTTGGAAACTTCATGCAAATTTGGGGATTTTTGTTATTTTTTGTTATTTTTGTGGGTGTGTTTTTGAGGACGCTAGACTTGAAATGTATGGAGACGCCAAAAAAAAAAATCAGATGAATATAATTGTGAAAAAGAAAACGCACAATGTACAAAAAAAATAAATGAAATGAATAACAAAACGCCCCCCCCCGAGTGCTGGTGCTTGTTTTCTCTTTGCCGTGGTGTGTTCCAAAGTGGCAAGTGAACAACGCAGCCCATCAAAGTGGATTTCAATCTTATTTCTGCAAGATTTTGGGCTTTGAGTCGTCATGTAACTTTTTTAATTACTTTTTTTTGGGGGGGGGACATATTCAACAAATTCATTTGGATGGATTCATTTTTTCATTTTAATTTTTAGTCTGTTCACTACTAATCTTGGTTTGGATGAACTGACGAAGAGGCAAATAATAATAATAATAATAATCCATTTTCCATCTCCGCAAGCGAGCGCAATGGGGCCTCGATTTCGTTGATTCATATTGTCGTCATCGTGAAAGCCTGACCCTGGCTTGAAAACGAAGTGAACACCCGAAGACCAAAAATGCCTCGACACCCAACGCTTGGCTCGAAGCCTCCATTTGAAAACTTGACCCCTTGTTTGAAATGATCATCGCCGATTAAAAACTTCAAAACTTTTCAAAAGGCCGACGTGGAAGTGAAGTGTGTGGAAAAAAATATCGAGATTCTTTCCTCTCGCTTGTAAAGAAAAAGAATCCTTTTTTGGTTGGTTGTTTTATTTTTGGGAGTGGGACAATAAGATATTGGCCACTAGAGGGCAGCAAAGACTCGCGAAAAAGCGAACGCTTGACCTCCGCTTTCTAAAAGAAAGCAAAACTGGTTTGAATTCATTTTCACCCCAAGACCTCATCCTCAATTGAAACCCTAATTTGACATCCATCCAATTCCAAACTCACACGCTGGTGTGAAATCCTCACTTGTCCCCTTCACCTGAAACCAGAAAATCTGTTTTGGAGAACCCGGCCCACAATCCCCAATGGGTTTGAAATCCAAATCCTTCCTCGAAACTGTCAAGGCATTCTTGAAAGACGAATTAACACCCAACCCCTGGTTTTTAGATCCCGAATTGTGGCTCGGAGCCCGATTTCGTCCATTTGAAAGTCAAGTCCTGCTTTGGAACCTCCGTTTGAAACGCTCTTGGCTTTGAAAATCCAACTTGAAAGTTTTCATCTTGAAATCTTGCTTTTGAAATTCGAACCCTTTTCTTTCACCTCCAATTTGGACAGCGGCTAGCTCGATCTCGAAACCCGAATTGGAATGGTTATCCTCCGTGACTCGGTTGCCAGCCGCATATCCAGCCTTGACTTGGAAGCCCACCTGTGACTTTGGAGCGAAGAGCCGCAGAGCCCCGTCGGGTTCTTGCTGCGCCCCCGTGACATCGAGCGTGACAATTGTAGGATTGACCCACTTCGTCCTTTCAACTCATGAATTTCAATGCGCGCCCATTTCACGCCTAAACCCCCCCCCCCACCCGAGTCAGGGTTTCACAACGGTGCAAAAAAGTCCAATTAAGAGGATATCCCATCACGTGCATTACGCTCGTTGCAATCCCAAAAAATTCACCGTCATCGCTCATGCAAGACGCCAATTTGACACCCCCGCCGTCGGCTTCAAGCCCAGCCCGGCGTGTTGGGAAGATTCGAATTTGTTTTCACTCTTCATTTTTGCTGAGCGTGTCACTTTTTCGTCAGTGGTAGTTCCTCGTTCTTGTCGATCAGTGAGCAGGCTGCGCAAATCTAATCACATGATCCCGAGCGCGAATTCATTCCTGAAATATCCGAGCGGCTTCTCATCACGAGGGTCCCGGGCCGCTGTGGAGCCCATCGCAAGCTGTTTTCGGGCCCTGCGAGGCCCCAAATAATGACTTCAAAATTCAAAATCGAGCTCATTAAATTTACGGACAAGAAAAAACTAAAATCTATGCCTGAGTGCATTTTCTTGGTTGAACTTTTAAAATCGAAGTTGGTATCGCGCCATTTTTATGTGTGTTCAATGATAAGGAACTACAATTTGGTCCAAATGTTAAAATGATCTCAAATCTTGGCCTGACTTTAAATGTCGTCCATTATCTGCGATTAATTGATTTCATGTTTCTTGTCGTGTACGTATTTTGCCGTGATTATTATAATCCATTTTATTTAGGATTAGTTCAAAATATCATTTTCTTGTACTTTGTATTTGTCATTCCCATTTAAAATATTTTTGATGTATCTTTTTAAAAAAAAAATTTGACTCAAATACAATTATTGAATTCAAACTTTGATTTTTTAAATGCCACTTTTGTGGTTGATACTTACCTTGTTTCGTTTCCAAGGCTTCAAATATCCGAAAGCAACCAAAACTAGATGAGCTCACGTCACCCGATTTGATGGTCGGCGTGTCAATGAAAGTGCGCTCGGTCCTCGTGTTGTTCAAATGCGTGCGGAGAATCAAAAGCGGACGCGCCAACCTGGGCCCAAAGTGATCGTCGGTGGTCAGTTGCTAGGCAACAGCAGCCCTCACCTCCCGCTTCTCTCGTCGCCCGCCCGGACGCGACGAGTTGTGCGCAGCCCGCCCGACCCAGCATTTCTTTTACTTTTGTTTTGGTATTTACAATGTTTTATTTTTTTTTTGACATTTACAATGACGATGTTTGTTTGTTTACATTGTTTTCCCTTGAAAGCTTCAGCCGTGGATGTTTTAAAAGTACGTTTCAAATCCCTGGTGGATGATTTTTGTTTTCGCAGTCTGTTTTGCCAAATGTTAGCATGAAAAATGCTAGCGTGCTCATACCATTGAGCGAATCTGGATCTTGTGTGATCTTCAGTTGGATACAAACACACATTCACGCAGTGCAAAATACTTGATGTACGTATTTTTGGGGTTTCAAAGTCCCCATCTCGCATGCTAACCATAGCGGTACTGATCACATGCTACCATGCTAACCCCCTTTTGAGCTAATTGCTATCTTGGTTGAAATTACACACTTTTCCCAGATTAAAAATAGGCCTATAATTGGAAGCCACAAAAACTGGCCATATATAAAAGATATTGGATGGAAATATATGAGACTTTGACGGCTTGTTGTTGAACTTCCTTCTATGTAAGGCGCGGATGAAAATAGTGATTGAAGGTCACGCACATAAACATACAGTGGCTACATGTGCATAAACACACACACACACACACATGTGGTCATTTTTAGTCTCATTTTCATGTGAAGAACTTTCATTTTCCAAAGAGCTAGCAAAAACAACCACAGCTTCGAAAACAAGGAAAGCTATTCCTGTACGGCCTCAACACGCTACAGTACCGCGATAATTACACACGCCCCCGCGCACACACAGAATGACACGCGTACTATAATTATGCGTACGATGCACTGTATGGATATTGTATGTAATAATTAGACTGCACTGCAGAGGTTTGATCTGCTTTCCATTGCCAAGTGTTTTGTAGCGTTTAGTGTGCTAGTCGCTGTGCGCCCGCCATGTCGCAACTATGCCGCCAGTCCAACTTGTGGCTAGCGTTAAAAAATGAGCCAGGAGAGGGAATGGGGGTTGGGGGGGGGGCGGATTTGGCTGCGCTCACGTACATATGATACTATAATGACATGACGTGTAATTACACGGCTGACCACAAGAGGCACCGGGCTTGCTGTTTCTGGACTGTTTTTCTTTCTTTCTTTTTTTAAACCACAAGGAAATGAAATGTGACCATCACTCACTAGGTTACACGCTACGCATACACGCTACATTATACAACAGAAATACAAGGTCTTTTTTTTTGTTTTGTTTTATATATTCATTAACATTCTTAGCTCTTCGACGACCCCGTGAACGAGAGTTGTATTACGAACACAAAGTCCCTCGGGTCCTCAGACGTGACGGGCTGCCCTCACACTGCCTGAATGGAAAAGCATATCGACGATGCTCGTCACATATTTGTTCTTTGGCTTTACTCGGACTGTCGATGTGTGTAACATAAAGGGTTACTTGAGGGTTAGTACTTCGGATGTACTTTGTTCAAATAAAAAAAATCGACGTAATTCCTGAACCGCAGAACGCAAAGTGAATACGTACTGGATTGCTCTGCCTCAGCCAGCGTGCACGTCTTCGAGTACGCCACTGAAGGAAGCTAAATATATCAAAATCATTTGACAATGAAGTTACATGATACATTTAATATCAGAAAATGACGACTGATATTTAGATATTTAGGCGTGCGCAGTATTTTAAGTGATTTTTGTGACATCTTAAAATGTGAAACTAACTTAACACGCTCGTTTATGTGGAATTTTATTTTTTTCTGGTGTGGCAACAATACGCTTCCATAATCTACCACCTATCCTACGAACTAAGAAAAGATATAAATGTTGAAAGCATCCATGCAAAAACGACCTTCTTCACATCTGTAGCGTAACCGTAATCAAAATGCAGCAAACCCCCTCCACCACAGATTTGCAGCACCAATGTACTGGTCTGCCTGCTGTTTATTTGGGGTGTCATTTTACTCCGAGCCACTAGATGGGGGTCACACCAATTTGTTGGATATTACATTTGAAAGAAGATGACTGAAAACAGGCAGTGTTGACGCCTAGCCTGGTTTTGGCTGAAGATTGATGGAGTGTGAAGTCGTTTTTTTAATGTACATCTTCAGTCTTTTATGTAGAATATAAGATGAGAAGTCCAGATTTGTTGACTATAACCACAGAGGGGTAAGTACACTGTTTGTACGCCAACCTAAAGCCCAGATTGTAAGATCCAGGTTAGTTGAAACATCCAAAAGAGAAGCAAAATGCATCGCGACCCATGTCGTGCCCGCACATGCGCAAGTCCAATCCCATCAAGTGTCCGAGGTGGAACATTTCCATCACTTTCTTTCTTTTGCCACCACATGGCATGGCGCCCGCAAGACACTCAGCCGCCATTTTAACCGATGACATCATCAAGCAGCGGCTGGAAACTTCCCACTCACTCGAGTCCGAACAAGCAGCTCGTCTTGGGCGCTTTCACAGCGAGACTTCAAATTTCGCACGGGCACGCGGGACCTCCGCCCGTCTGAGAGCTGCCCGGTCGTCACGGCGGCTGCGTTTTTACGCCGAAGGTGAAAGAGAGGTGACGGCGTTCACATGTGGCAGCGTTTTCCCGCCTGAATCACAGCGGAAACAACGCCGCAATCAAGTCGATGAATGACGCATGCGGCTGTTTTTCTTTTTCTTCACTAAATGTTCTTGTGTTATCTGCAAACGGATCTCTGACTCCACTACTCACAAGTTTTCCCACAACATGATGTTGAGCTGGACACTAGCTGGTGACAAATCAATGATGGTTTTAGGGTTAGGGGTTCACATTGAGAGTTATGGGTTAGGGGGTTAAGGTTAGGTTTGGAATAGAAGTTAGGGTTTGGGTATGGTTAGGGTTAGGGTTTAAAGTTAATGTTTAGAGTTAGGGGTTAGGATTAGGGTTAAGGGTGAGGGATTAGGGGTTAGGGGTTAAGGGCTAGGGTTAGGGTTTGGGGTCAGTTTAGAGGTTAGGGTTAGGGTTTATGGTTAATGTTTACAGTTATGGTTTAGGATTAGGGTTAGGGGTTAAGAGTTAGGGTTAAGGGCTAGGGTTAGGTTTTGAGGTTAGGGTTTGGGGTCAGTTTAGAGGTTAGGGTTAGAGTTAGGGTTAGGTTTGGAATAGAGGTTAGGGTTAAGGTTAGGTTTAGAGGTTAGGCTTAGGGTTTAGGGTTAATGTTTAGAGTTAGGGGTTAGGATTAGGGTTAGGGGTTAAGGGTGAGGGTTAGGTTTTGAGGTTATAGGGTTTGGGGTCAGTTTAGAGGTTAGGGTAAGGGTTTAAGGTTAATGTATAGAGTTAGGGGTTAGGATTAGGGTTAGGGTTTAAGAGTTAGGGTTAGGTTTTGAGGTTATAGGGTTTGGGGTCAGTTTAGAGGTTAGGGTTAGGGTTTAAGGTTAATGTTTACAGTTAGGGGTTAGGATTAGGGTTAGGGGTTAAGGGTTAGGGTTAAGGGCGAGGGTTAGGTTTTGAGGTTATAGGGTTTGGGGTCAGTTTAGAGGTTAGGGTAAGGGTTTAAGGTTAATGTATAGAGTTAGGGGTTAGGATTAGGGTTAGGGTTTAAGAGTTAGGGTTAAGGGCTAGGGTTAGGTTTTGAGGTTATAGGGTTTGGGGTCAGTTTAGAGGTTAGGGTTAGAGTTTAGGGTTAGGTTTGGAATAGAGGTTAGGGTTAAGGTTAGGTTTAGAGGTTAGGCTTAGGGTTTAGGGTTAATGTTTAGAGTTAGGGGTTAGGATTAGGGTTAGGGGTTAAGGGTGAGGGTTAGGTTTTGAGGTTATAGGGTTTGGGGTCAGTTTAGAGGTTAGGGTTAGGGTTTAAGGTTAATGTTTACAGTTAGGGGTTAGGATTAGGGTTAGGGGTTAAGGGTTAGGGTTAAGGGCGAGGGTTAGGTTTTGAGGTTATAGGGTTTGGGGTCAGTTTAGAGGTTAGGGTTGGAGTTAGGGTTACTCTTAGGGGTTAGGGTTAGGATTCAAATGGATAGGTTTGTGCAGCTTTCCGATAAAAAAGGAGTCGCCGCCTCGCTGATTCTGAATTCCAATCCAATTCAACGCCGATTCTTTCGAAAGTTCGATTGGGTTCGACCGGATGTGGTCACGGCTTGGAAAGCCAAAGCCATTTTCCTCTCCAGATGGCTTTTCATTTTTGATCTTGGAAGCAAACGGGATGTTCCTCGCGTCGGACAGTTGAAGGTCCTCCCTGCGCGCGGCTTTGATGCGCGGGGGCCGACGAAGACGTTCGCTCCCGGCTAACTTGGTGCAGGTAGCGTTGCGGGGGGGCGAAGGGTCGGGGGTTCGGCCGGTCATGAAAAGCTCCGGCAGCCACCTCCCGAAAAGAGAAAGAGGCATTTAGCGGCGAAAACAAGCGGCCCTCACAGGAGCGCCTGAATGGGGCACTTGACGCGGCCCGGGACGCTCCTCTGCCGGCGGGCCGGCGGCCATTTGGTGTGGGACCGCTGCCAAAGGACCGCGCACCCCACCCCCGCCCCGCAACCGACCTCCCGTCCACTCTGTCTGCGTTTTCTCCTCCCTCGTGCGTGTGTCCGGATGCAACGAGCTTCTCCGACTTGGCCGAGCTCGCCTCATGAGCGCCAAGATGCTCCATCTTCAAACTGCGCCCAACAAGCAACGCGCGGCTTTTGATTGGCCAAACTTTCTCAGTCACGTTTTTTTTTTGTTGGGGGGAGTGAGAGTGAGGAAGTTTTGTCGTTTTTTTTTTTTGCTTTGTTTTATTGAGTAGTTCTTTTTGGGCCACTTTTTCAGTTGTTGTGGCTATTTGGTGCATTCGTCTTGAATTCTTTTTCTCACAGCTTTGTTTTCTATTGAAGCTTTTAGAGCATTTTTTTGTGTGCGCCATCTTTTGTTCTTGTATTTAGAATTTGAGGAACACCGTTTCACTTTTTGTTTTATGTGTATGTTTTAAAAAATATTCTTTTCCACTATTCATTTACCTGATTTGGGGGAATTTTTAAGTCTTTTTTTTTGAAAGAATTTTGTGGGCAGGTGCAATTTGGCATTTTTGTTGATATTCTTTTCATGTATATTTTTAAAAATATTATTTTCCACTGTTCATTTAACTGATTTGGGGGAATTTTGAAGTCATTTTTAAAAAAGAATTTTGTGGGCAGGTACAATTTTGCATTTTTGTTGATATTCTTTTTATGTCCATTTTTAAAAAAAATATTCTTTTCCACTGTTCATTTACCTGATTTGGGGGAATGTTTAAGTCATTTATTTTTAAAGAATTTTGTGGGCAGGTGCAATTTTGCAGTTTTGTTGATATTCTTTTTATGTATATATATTTTTTTAATATTCTTTTCCACTGTTCATTTACCTGATTTGGGGGAATTTTACAGTAATTGTTTTTTAAAAGAATTTTGTGGGCAGGTGCAATTTTGCATTTTTGTTGATATTCTTTTTACGTCCATTTTTAAAAAAATATTCTTTTCCACTGTTCATTTACCTGATTTGGGGGAATTTTTACGTTTTTAAAAAAAAAGAATTTTGTGGGCAGGTGCAATTTTGCATTTTTGTTGATATTCTTTTTATGTCCATTTAAAAAAAGAAAATCTTTTCCACTGTTCATTTACCTGATTTGGGGGAATTTTAAAGTAATTTAAAAAAAAAAGAATTTTGTGGGCAAGTGCAATTTTGCATTTTTGTTGCTATTCTTTTTATTTAAATTTTTAAAACAATCATGGGGGAATCTAAGTTGTTTATGCCACGTTCTACAGAGGACGACATCATAAATTAATTCATAATAATAACAACAAATCAATACATCCAAAACTTGCAATTGGTCTTATCTGTACTTTCCCTTCCCACCAAAAATAAATACAAATTGTGACAGGAGAAAAAAAAAAATCCATTATTTTGCTTGGGTCTCATGTTTTTTGTTGCTTTTTTTTTTTTTCTTTTTCTAATGTTTGAAAAAGTTTAGTTTTCAACGCGTAGGAATCCAACGACTCCATTCATATGACAACATATAAGCTGTTTATTGAAAGGCTGTTTGTTGACAGACAGCTACATTGTTCCGTCAGGCACGGCCGCGCAACATTTCACCGTCTCGTGCCGGAATGTTCCACAGCATCCGTCATCATCATCATCATCATCATCATCAGAAGCCACAAATGAAAAAAAAAAAATAATAACGCAAAATGGTTAGTTCCACTTTTCTATGTTATTGCAAATAAATTATGTGGTACAAGCCCGCTGCTAATCGCTCTAAAGTGGAATGCAAAACAAACAAAAGTAGCTCACCCGGCTAAATAAAACTCTTAAAAAAAAAAAAACAAAAACAAGGCTAATGTCTCTTATGTACAACAGCAAGCACTTTTCAAACTATAAATTAATCTGACCAAAGATAAAACACTGTGAGAAAAGCAAACAATGAAAAAATATTCCAGCTCAAAAAGTTAAACGGACAAAAAACAAACAAAAAAAGATAAAACTGAAAAAGTCGATGAGTCCAAGCGATCATTTTTTAATGCAAAAAACTGGCTTGTAAAATCTAGACAGCCCCCCCCCCCTGTCGTAGCTATCGTCAACACGCTGACTGCTCAAATTTATGGTCAAAATGTGTATTTTGGTTGTTTTCTCCCTTACAATTTGCTCGCAAAGTATGTCAATTGTTTTAAAATCTTTTTTTGTCAATTTTTCGTCCACACACCAAAAAACAACCGAATGTCATAACGTATAGCCGACTCTATGTTTGATTTGCAAAACAAGGCAATGCGGTTCATTCGTAAAAGTTGTGCTGCGTGTTGCGAACATTCATCCAAATGAACAGAATTTTTGTTCAATGTGAAATTGTGCTTTTGGTTGCTTTCTTGTACGTGTTACCGGAACATCCATCATCCAATTGTGAATTTTGATTTAAAATGTGAGGCCAATAAGAACAATGATAAAAACATAAAATCGACCCAATCTTTGGAAAATTTGTTGTAAAAAAAAAAAGAAGAAAAAGAAATCAAAGGGAATTTTTGTCAAAAAACGCGACGTGTGAACGGCACAACAACACAGCACAACGCTTGCTGCTTGAGTTCAAAAATCAAAAATTTACGATGACATTTTGGTTTGGATGATCATAATGAGTCGCTAGCATTCATCATCATCAATTTGGGTCTAAAATTTGCAACAAAAATAAATAAAAAGCTGAAATAATTGAAGTATTTCGTTCCATGAGCAGCACCCAAAAAAAAATGGCTAAAATGTCAAAAATGGTTTTCCATGTTTTTTTGGGGACGCTGCGAAGTAGCAAAAATGCGGGATCAATGACGAGGCGAAAGCCTGAATGCGGAGGATCATCTGGCTCTTGAAGAAATTCAACCCAAAAAAAAAAACAAATGAAACGCAGGTAGCTTGAATAAAAAAAAGACTCTCACCATAGGGAAAGCTTTGACACAGCATGGAAGAATAAATAACAAAAATGTCCGTTTCCACTTCTTCACTTCTTTTTTTTTTACACAAGTGCCTACCATTTTTGCTTCCGGACAGTCGGAAAAAAAAAAAAAAAAAAAAAATCAGAGTAAGACTTGCGGAGTTCACACCGGGAGTCATTATTGTCCAAATATTTTGTGGGGTTTTCTTTTTTGTCTTCTTCTCAGCGCAGAATTAAAGATGAAAAGGGGACAAAATGATGAAGTACTCACAAAGACGTTTTTTTTGTTCCAAGTAGCAGCAGCAAGCTCATTTGAGTATTTCTGAAACGCTTTTGTTTTTTTTTTTTTGTGTGTGTTTGCATTTGGAAACTTTTCATCCCATAATGCTTTGCTGCCACGTCACAGCCCGCTTTCGGCGACTCCGTGAAACAGACGTTTAAGACTTCATTTGGCACTTGGACGAACGATCCATCGCAGACAAACGACGACCCCCCCCCCCAAATAAAAATTAAAAAGGTCAAGAAATCGAAATCTTTTTTTGTTTTCTTTCATTTTTGGTTGTGCACAGCATGACTTGACGTCTGTTTTAACACTGAAGAGAAATGTTCACACGCACACGCACACATTCACAAATATTGCTTTTTTTTTTCTTCTTCTTCGTTGCTTGTCTCGTGAGGTGCAAAGCATGATGGGACTTTTTTTTTTTTTTTTCTCCATTTAGTTTTTGGAGCCTCTGAAAAGAGTGCTCGACGCCTCTTGGCCAGCAAGATGTGAATCTCGTCTTCATGAGCCGCAACTCAGCAGGAGTTTCTCGCTTCTTCCGCTTGAAAACGGAAAAAAAAAAAAACAACAAAAAAAACGAAAAACTAAACGGTAAATGCGCGGCGGAAGCTAACGGCTATGACGACGCAGCGGCGACACACTGGTAAGTCAAATATGATTATGACTTGAACAAAGAGGACGAAGGGAGGTGTGTGGGGGGGGTTTGGATTTTTTTGGTGACATTTTTCTTGTAGAATTTTTTTTCTTGAAACTTTACCATGTTTTTTTTTTGTCGTGCAAATTTTCCTCGAAACATAAACCCCCCAAATTTTATTCCTGTTATTATGACAAAATGTTCTTCTTAATATTAGTCTTTTTTTTTTAACTTCCAAAATTTTTATTTTTCTTGTGGGTTGTTTTTCCGTGATGTGAAAAAAAAAATTCGCACACGTTAAATTGAACACAAAAAAAAAAAAAAAATCTGGTGAATTTCTGCCTTTTTCTGCAACTTGACTTTTTTAGGACTTTTCGAAACTTAACCACTGCATCGTCTTCATTTTTTTATGGTTGTTGTGCCTTTCCAACATTTCTTTTCGAGTAAAATGACCAATTTTTTTTTTTTTTGCCAGTGTGTCCTTCTAATGTGTTTGTGGAAACCAAGATGGGCCCCACTTCAAATAAGTTCCGCGAGTGTTTTGGTGCGCCGCTTCCAGCCAATCAATGCCTGTCCAGCTATAAATACCTTTACAAATATACACTTTCATTATATAGACTTCAAACATTTCGGCGACAACAGTGTCTTCTTCTTTTTTTTTTTTTTTTTAAAGTTTCGGATGCTTCGATGACAATCGAACGCCTCTTTGTTTCGATTTCCACCAGACTGTCTTCAGGGAGAACTCGTGAGTGAGGCCGACTCGTTGGAGGACTGGAAGAACGTCGAGTCCGACCTTCGGAAGATTTCCCCAATCCGGGAGCTTCCATCTTTGTAGGCACAGAATGGTGACCCCGCCCCCATTTCCCATTTTTTTTTTCCCCGTCCCGCAGATTGTCCGTAACAAAAGACTGGCCGTGTAGAAAAATAAACTTTGTGATTAAAAAAAAAAAAAAAAAAGACTCCTTCAAAGTTTCCCGAGCCCGGCGGAAGGATTTTGCATCCTTCGACTCGGTGAGGTGATTATCGGGAGGGGTCGCCCCTCCCATCTGAGGTTTTATGCGTGAACGGGGGCGTTGGTGGCGGGGGGCAGCTGCTTGGGAAGACAGGGCTCGTCGGGCGGGGCGTCGTGAGCGAACACCGAGTCGTCGCCCGAAGAGCACGTGCTGGTGGAGTCCTGGCACGTGGGCGAGTACTGCTCCAGTGGAACCGACAGGTCCAGGTACTCCTGGGGGGGGGGGGGGCACACACACTTGACATCAGCACGCTTTTTGCCAACATTTGGAGGACAACCAAATATATCGCTGAACATTTTGAATGGGAACTCATCGATTGTGTGTGTGTGTGTGTGTGTGTGTGTGTGTTGGACTGACATCGGTGGACGTCATGGACAAAACGCGGTCGTGATCTTCCACCAGCTGGCGGAAGGTGGGCCTCTGCGACGGCACGGCGTGCCAGCACTCGCGCATGATCATGTACCTGAAAAGCACAAGTTAGCCTATTAGCTTAGCACTTACATGACAATACAGACGCTCCCCACAGAGACTACAGACACTATACATGGTCGTTTTTCGCCAAAAACGCCTTACTATACATGGTCGTTTTTTTGGTCAAAAACGCCTTACTATACATGGTCGTTTTTTTCGCCAAAACGCCTTACTATACATGGTCGTTTTTCGCCAAAACGCCTTACTATACATGGTCGTTTTTAGTCAAAACGCCTTACTATACATGGTCGTTTTTTCGCTCAAAACGCCTTACTATACATGGTCGGTTTTTGGTCAAAACGCCTTACTATACATGGTCGTTTTTTCGCCAAAACGCCTTACTATACATGGTCGTTTTTAGCCAAAACGCCTTACTATACATGGTCGTTTTTCGTCAAAACGCCTTACTATACATGGTCGTTTTTCGCTAAAACGCCTTACTATACATGGTCGGTTTTTTTCGCTAAAAACGCTTACTATACATGGTCGTTTTTAGTCGAATAACGCCTTACTATACATGGTCGTTTTTTCGTCAAAACGCCTTACTATACATGGTCGTTTTCGGCTAAAAACGCCTTACTATACATGGTCGTTTTTTCATCAAAACGCCTTACTATACATGGTCGTTTTTAGCCAAAAACGCCTTACTATACATGGTCATTTTTTCGCTAAAAACGCCTTACTATACATGGTCGTTTTTAGTCAAAACGCCTTACTATACATGGTCGTTTTTAGTCAAAACGCCTTACTATACATGGTCGTTTTTTCGTCAAAACGCCTTACTATACATGGTCGTTTTTTGGTCAAAACGCCTTACTATACATGGTCGTTTTTCGCCAAAACGCCTTACTATACATGGTCGTTTTTTCGCCAAAACGCCTTACTATACATGGTCGTTTTTTCGTCAAAACGCCTTACTATACATGGTCGTTTTTTTCAAAAGCGCCTTACTATATATACATGGTCGGTTTTTTCGCTAAAACGCCTTACTATACATGGTCGTTTTTAGTCGAATAACGCCTTACTATACATGGTCGTTTTTCGTCAAAACGCCTTACTATACATGGTCGCTTTTTTTCGCTAAAAACGCCTTACTATACATGGTCGTTTTTTCATCAAAACGCCTTACTATACATGGTCGTTTTTTCGCCAAAACGCCTTACTATACATGGTCGTTTTTTGGTCAAAAGCGCCTTACTATACATGGTCGTTTTTTCGTCAAAAACGCCTTACTATACATGGTCGTTTTTCGCCAAAAACGCCTTACTATACATGGTTGTTTTTCGTCAAAAACGCCTTACTATACATGGTTGTTTTTCGTCAAAAACGCCTTACTATACATGGTCGTTTTTCGCTAAAACGCCTTACTATACATGGTTGTTTTTGGTCAAAAACACCTTACTATACATGGTCGTTTTTAGTCGAATAACGCCTTACTATACATGGTCGTTTTTCGCCAAAAGCGCCTTACTATACATGGTCGTTTTTTGGTCAAAACGCCTTACTATACATGGTCGTTTTTTCGCCAAAACGCCTTACTATACATGGTCGTTTTTCGCCAAAACGCCTTACTATACATGGTCGTTTTTCGCCAAAACGCCTTACTATACATGGTCGTTTTTTCGCCAAAACGCCTTACTATACATGGTCGTTTTTCGCAAAAACGCCTTACTATACATGGTCGTTTTTCGCCAAAACGCCTTACTATACATGGTCGTTTTTTTCATCAAAACGCCTTACTATACATGGTCGTTTTTTCGCAAAACGCCTTACTATACATGGTCGTTTTTTCGCCAAAACGCCTTACTATACATGGTCGTTTTTTTCGCCAAAACGCCTTACTATACATGGTCGTTTTTCATCGAAAAACGCCTTACTATACATGGTCGTTTTTTCGCCAAAAACGCCTTACTATACATGGTCGTTTTTTCGTCAAAACGCCTTACTATACATGGTCGTTTTTCGTCAAAACGCCTTACTATACATGGTCGTTTTTTCGCCAAAAACGCCTTACTATACATGGTCGTTTTTAGTCAAAAACGCCTTACTATACATGGTCGCTTTTTTTTCATCAAAAACGCCTTACTATACATGGTCGTTTTTTCGTCAAAACGCCTTACTATACATGGTCGTTTTTCGTCAAAAACGCCTTACTATACATGGTCGTTTTTTCGTCAAAAACGCCTTACTATACATGGTCGTTTTTAGTCAAAAACGCCTTACTATACATGGTCGTTTTTAGTCAAAACGCCTTACTATACATGGTCGTTTTTAGTCAAAACGCCTTACTATACATGGTCGTTTTTCGCCAAAACGCCTTACTATACATGGTCGCTTTTTTCGCAAAACGCCTTACTATACATGGTCGTTTTTCGTCAAAAACACCTTACTTTACATGGTCGTTTTTTCGTCAAAACGCCTTACTATACATGGTCGTTTTTCGTCAAAACGCCTTACTATACATGGTCGTTTTTCGTCAAAACGCCTTACTATACATGGTCGTTTTTTCGCAAAACGCCTTACTATACATGGTCGTTTTTCGTCAAAACGCCTTACTATACATGGTCGTTTTTTCGTCAAAACGCCTTACTATACATGGTCGTTTTTAGTCAAAAACGCCTTACTATACATGGTCGTTTTTTCGTCAAAAACGCCTTACTATACATGGTCGTTTTTAGTCTAAAACGCCTTACTATACATGGTCGTTTTTAGTCAAAAACGCCTTACTATACATGGTCGTTTTTCGTCAAAAACGCCTTACTATACATGGTCGTTTTTTCGTCAAAACGCCTTACTATACATGGTCGTTTTTCGTCAAAACGCCTTACTATACATGGTCGTTTTTCGTCAAAACGCCTTACTATACATGGTCGTTTTTCGTCAAAAACGCCTTACTATACATGGTCGTTTTTCGCAAAACGCCTTACTATACATGGTCGTTTTTCGTCAAAACGCCTTACTATACATGGTCGTTTTTAGGCAAAAACGCCTTACTATACATGGTCGTTTTTAGTCAAAACGCCTTACTATACATGGTCGTTTTTTCGCTAAAAACGCCTTACTATACATGGTCGTTTTTCGTCAAAACGCCTTACTATACATGGTCGTTTTTCGCTAAAACGCCTTACTATACATGGTCGTTTTTTCGCAAAACGCCTTACTATACATGGTCGTTTTTCGTCAAAACGCCTTACTATACATGGTCGTTTTTCGTCAAAAACGCCTTACTATACATGGTCGTTTTTCGTCAAAACGCCTTACTATACATGGTCGTTTTTCGTCAAAACGCCTTACTATACATGGTCGTTTTTAGTCAAAACGCCTTACTATACATGGTCGCTTTTTTCGCCAAAAACGCCTTACTATACATGGTCGTTTTTGGTCAAAAACGCCTTACTATACATGGTCGTTTTTCGCCAAAACGCCTTACTATACATGGTCGTTTTTTCGCCAATAACGCCTTACTATACATGGTCGTTTTTCGTCAAAACGCCTTACTATACATGGTCGTTTTTCGTCAAAAGCGCCTTACTATACATGGTCGTTTTTTCGCTAAAAAAACGCCTTACTATACATGGTCGTTTTTCGCCAAAACGCCTTACTATACATGGTCGCTTTTTTCGTCAAAACGCCTTACTATACATGGTCGTTTTTTGGTCAAAAACGCCTTACTATACATGGTCGTTTTCAAACTCAACGCCTTACTATACATGGTCGTATTTTTTCAAAACGCCTTTACTATACATGGTCGCTTTTTCAGCAAAAACTGCTTAGCTATACATGGAACCTTTTTTGAATCAAAACGCCTTACTATACATGGTCGCTTTTTTCGCAAAACGCCTTATTATACATGGTCGCTTTTTTCAAAACGCCTTACTATACATGGTCGTTTTTAGTCAAAAGCGCCTTACTATACATGGTCGTTTTTCATCAAAAACGCCTTACTATACATGGTCGTTTTTGGAAAACGCCTTACTATACATGGTCGTCAAAACGCCTTACTATACATGGTCGTTTTTCGTCAAAACGCCTTACTATACATGGTCGTTTTTGGTCAAAAACGCCTTACTATACATGGTCGTTTTTATCGAAAAACGCCTTACTATACATGGTCGTTTTTCGTCAAAACGCCTTACTATACATGGTCGTTTTTCGTCAAAACGCCTTACTATACATGGTCGTTTTTAGTCAAAACGCCTTACTATACATGGTCGTTTTTTTCGTCAAAAACGCCTTACTATACATGGTCGTTTTTCGTCGAATAACGCCTTACTATACATGGTCGTTTTTCGTCAAAACGCCTTACTATACATGGTCGTTTTTAGTCGAAAACGCCTTACTATACATGGTCATTTTTTCGTCAAAAACGCCTTACTATACATGGTCGTTTTTCGCAAAAACGCCTTACTATACATGGTCGTTTTTCGTCAAAAACGCCTTACTATACATGGTCGTTTTTCGTCAAAACGCCTTACTATACATGGTCGTTTTTAGTCAAAAACGCCTTACTATACATGGTCGTTTTTCGTCAAAAACGCCTTACTATACATGGTCGTTTTTCGTCAAAACGCCTTACTATACATGGTCGTTTTTAGTCAAAACGCCTTACTATACATGGTCGTTTTTAGTCAAAAACGCCTTACTATACATGGTCGTTTTTAGTCAAAAACGCCTTACTATACATGGTCGTTTTTAGTCAAAAACGCCTTACTATACATGGTCGTTTTTCGTCAAAACGCCTTACTATACATGGTCGTTTTTCGCTAAAAACGCCTTACTATACATGGTCGTTTTTCGTCAAAAACGCCTTACTATACATGGTCGTTTTTAGTCAAAAACGCCTTACTATACATGGTCGTTTTTAGTCAAAAACGCCTTACTATACATGGTCGTTTTTCGCAAAAACGCCTTACTATACATGGTCGTTTTTAGTCAAAAACGCCTTACTATACATGGTCGTTTTTAGTCAAAACGCCTTACTATACATGGTCGTTTTTAGTCCAAAACGCCTTACTATACATGGTCGTTTTTAGTCAAAACGCCTTACTATACATGGTCGTTTTTAGTCAAAAACGCCTTACTATACATGGTCGTTTTTAGTCAAAAACGCCTTACTATACATGGTCGTTTTTCGTCAAAAACGCCTTACTATACATGGTCGTTTTTAGTCAAAAACGCCTTACTATACATGGTCGTTTTTCGTCAAAAACGCCTTACTATACATGGTCTTTTTTTAGTAAAAACGCCTTACTATACATGGTCGTTTTTAGTCAAAACGCCTTACTATACATGGTCGTTTTTCGTCAAAACGCCTTACTATACATGGTCGTTTTTTGTCAAAACGCCTTACTATACATGGTCGTTTTTAGTCAAAAACGCCTTACTATACATGGTCTTTTTTCAGTCAAAAACGCCTTACTATACATGGTCGTTTTTTCGCAAAACGCCTTACTATACATGGTCGTTTTTAGCCTAAAAACGCCTTACTATACATGGTCGTTTTTGGGTCAAAACGCCTTACTATACATGGTCGTTTTTAGTCTAAAAACGCCTTACTATACATGGTCGTTTTTAGTCAAAAACGCCTTACTATACATGGTCGTTTTTAGCCAAAACGCCTTACTATACATGGTCGTTTTTGGTCAAAAACGCCTTACTATACATGGTCGTTTTTAGTCAAAAGCGCCTTACTATACATGGTCGTTTTTAGTCAAAACGCCTTACTATACATGGTCGTTTTTAGTCAAAACGCCTTACTATACATGGTCGTTTTTAGTCAAAAGCGCCTTACTATACATGGTCGTTTTTAGTCAAAACGCCTTACTATACATGGTCGTTTTTAGTCAAAACGCCTTACTATACATGGTCGTTTTTAGTCAAAACACCTTACTATACATGGTCGTTTTTAGTCAAAACGCCTTACTATACATGGTCGTTTTTAGTCAAAAGCGCCTTACTATACATGGTCGTTTTTTAAAAACGCCTTACTATACATGGTCGTTTTTCGTCAAAACGCCTTACTATACATGGTCGTTTTTCGTCAAAACGCCTTACTATACATGGTCGTTTTTCGTCAAAAGCGCCTTACTATACATGGTCGTTTTTCGTCAAAAGCGCCTTACTATACATGGTCGTTTTTCGTCAAAAGCGCCTTACTATACATGGTCGTTTTTCGGCAAAAACGCCTTACTATACATGGTCGTTTTTTCAAAAACGCCTTACTATACATGGTCGTTTTTGTCAAAACGCCTTACTATACATGGTCGTTTTTTCGTCAAAACGCCTTACTATACATGGTCGTTTTTCGTCAAAACGCCTTACTATACATGGTCGTTTTTCGTCAAAAACGCCTTACTATACATGGTCGTTTTTTGTCAAAAACGCCTTACTATACATGGTCGTTTTCATCAAAACGCCTTACTATACATGGTCGTTTTTCGTCAAAACGCCTTACTATACATGGTCGTTTTTCGTCAAAACGCCTTACTATACATGGTCGTTTTTTCGTCAAAAACGCCTTACTATACATGGTCGTTTTTCGTCAAAAACACCTTACTTTACATGGTCGTTTTTAGTCAAAACGCCTTACTATACATGGTCGTTTTTAGTCAAAACGCCTTACTATACATGGTCGTTTTTAGTCAAAAACGCCTTACTATACATGGTCGTTTTTCGCCAAAACGCCTTACTATACATGGTCGTTTTTGGTCAAAACGCCTTACTATACATGGTCGTTTTTTGGTCAAAAACGCCTTACTATACATGGTCGTTTTTAGTCAAAAACACCTTACTATACATGGTCGTTTTTAGTCAAAACGCCTTACTATACATGGTCGTTTTTAGTCAAAAACACCTTACTATACATGGTCGTTTTTAGTCAAAAACGCCTTACTATACATGGTCGTTTTTAGTCAAAACGCCTTACTATACATGGTCGTTTTTCGTCAAAAACGCCTTACTATACATGGTCGTTTTTGGTCAAAACGCCTTACTATACATGGTCGTTTTTGGTCAAAACGCCTTACTATACATGGTCGTTTTTAGTCAAAAACACCTTACTATACATGGTCGTTTTTCGTCAAAAACGCCTTACTATACATGGTCGTTTTTAGTCAAAACGCCTTACTATACATGGTCGTTTTTAGTCAAAACGCCTTACTATACATGGTCGTTTTTAGTCAAAAACACCTTACTTTACATGGTCGTTTTTAGTCAAAACGCCTTACTATACATGGTCGTTTTTAGTCAAAACGCCTTACTATACATGGTCGTTTTTCGCTAAAAACGCCTTACTATACATGGTCGTTTTTCGTCAAAAGCGCCTTACTATACATGGTCGTTTTTCGTCAAAAACGCCTTACTATACATGGTCGTTTTTCGTCAAAAACGCCTTACTATACATGGTCGTTTTTCGTCAAAAACGCCTTACTATACATGGTCGTTTTTCGTCAAAAACGCCTTACTATACATGGTCGTTTTTCGTCAAAAACGCCTTACTATACATGGTCGTTTTTAGTCAAAAACGCCTTACTATACATGGTCGTTTTTCGCAAAAACGCCTTACTATACATGGTCGTTTTTCGCAAAACGCCTTACTATACATGGTCGTTTTTCGCAAAAACGCCTTACTATACATGGTCGTTTTTTGGTCAAAAACGCCTTACTATACATGGTCGTTTTTTGTCAAAAACGCCTTACTATACATGGTCGTTTTTCGCAAAACGCCTTACTATACATGGTCGTTTTTTCGCTAAAAACGCCTTACTATACATGGTCGTTTTTCGCAAAACGCCTTACTATACATGGTCGTTTTTCGCTAAAAACGCCTTACTATACATGGTCGTTTTTCGTCAAAACGCCTTACTATACATGGTCGTTTTTCGTCAAAACGCCTTACTATACATGGTCGTTTTTCATCAAAACGCCTTACTATACATGGTCGTTTTTCGCTAAAAACGCCTTACTATACATGGTCGTTTTTTCGCAAAAACGCCTTACTATACATGGTCGTTTTTTCGCAAAAACGCCTTACTATACATGGTCGTTTTTCGCAAAAACGCCTTACTATACATGGTCGTTTTTCGCAAAACGCCTTACTATACATGGTCGTTTTTTCGCAAAACGCCTTACTATACATGGTCGTTTTTCGTCAAAAACGCCTTACTATACATGGTCGTTTTTCGCAAAACGCCTTACTATACATGGTCGTTTTTCGCAAAAACGCCTTACTATACATGGTCGTTTTTAGTCAAAACGCCTTACTATACATGGTCGTTTTTTCATCCAAAACGCCTTACTATACATGGTCGTTTTTCGTCAAAACGCCTTACTATACATGGTCGTTTTTCGCTAAAAACGCCTTACTATACATGGTCGTTTTTCGCGAAAACGCCTTACTATACATGGTCGTTTTTCGCAAAAACGCCTTACTATACATGGTCGTTTTTTCGCAAAACGCCTTACTATACATGGTCGTTTTTCGTCAATAACGCCTTACTATACATGGTCGTTTTTCGCAAAAACGCCTTACTATACATGGTCGTTTTTAGTCTAAAACGCCTTACTATACATGGTCATTTTTTCAGCCAAAACGCCTTACTATACATGGTCGTTTTTTGTCAAAACGCCTTACTATACATGGTCGTTTTTTCACAAAACGCCTTACTATACATGGTCGTTTTTCGCAAAACGCCTTACTATACATGGTCGTTTTTCGCTAAAAACGCCTTACTATACATGGTCGTTTTTCGCTAAAACGCCTTACTATACATGGTCGTTTTTCGTCAAAACGCCTTACTATACATGGTCGTTTTTTCGCAAAACGCCTTACTATACATGGTCGTTTTTTCGTCAAAACGCCTTACTATACATGGTCGTTTTTCGTCAAAACGCCTTACTATACATGGTCGTTTTTCGTCGAAAACGCCTTACTATACATGGTCGTTTTTCGTCAAAACGCCTTACTATACATGGTCGTTTTTTCGTCAAAACGCCTTACTATACATGGTCGTTTTTCAGCCAAAACGCCTTACTATACATGGTCGTTTTTTGTCAAAAACGCCTTACTATACATGGTCGTTTTTCGCTAAAAACGCCTTACTATACATGGTCGTTTTTAGTCAAAACGCCTTACTATACATGGTCGTTTTTAGTCAAAACGCCTTACTATACATGGTCGTTTTTCGTCAAAACGCCTTACTATACATGGTCGTTTTTTAGTCAAAAATGCCTTACTATACATGGTCGTTTTTTAGTCAAAAACGCCTTACTATACATGGTCGTTTTTAGTCAAAAACACCTTACTTTACATGGTCGGTCGCCTTACTTACATGGTCGTCAAAAATGCCTTACTATACATGGTCGTTTTTCGTCAAAACGCCTTACTATACATGGTCGTTTTTACATGGTCGTCAAAAACGCCTTACTATACATGGTCGTTTTTTTTGGCTTAAAACGCCTTACTATATACATGGTCGTTTTTTGTCGTCCAAAAATGCCTTACTATACATGGTCGTTTTTTTCAGCTAAAAACGGCTTACTATACATGGTCGTTTTTTTGGGCTAAAACGCCTTACTATACATGGTCATTTTTTCGGTTAAAAACGCCTTACTATAAATGGTCGTTTTTTTCTGCCAAAAACAGCATATTCTCCATGGTTGTTTTTTTCGGTTAAAAACGACATACTAGACATGGTCGCTATTTTTCGGCTAAAAACGCCTTACTATACATGGTTGTTTTTTTCGGCCAAAAATGGCATACTATACATGGTCGTTTTTTGGGGGACTAAAAATTCTCTTCGACAAGGACCACGTCACTGGGAACTGCTGGAGCCTATGCCAACTTCAGGCCATTGGAACTGACCTTTATGCTGTCACTGGACGGGGTTTGAACCCGCGCTGCCCGGACGGATAGCCAGCGTGTATACCTCTACACCACCAGTGACTGTGATGTAACTGTGCACGATAGGCACATTTGACATGCATTCTGGAGGGTTTACATTTAAAAACTAATTGTTTGGTGTTGTATTCTCTCACATCATTGAGCTGGGCTTGAACCAAGGTTGCCTGGACGGAAAGCCAGCGTGTATACCTCTACACCACCAGTGACTGTGATACTTTCTGCACAATAGGCGTATTTGACATGCACTCTGGAGGGTTTGCAGGAAAAAGTAACTATTTGGTGTTCTATTTTCTCACATCACTGAGCAGGGCTTGAACCGGGGTTGCCTGGACGGAAAGCCAGCGTGTATACCTCTACACCACCAGTGACTGTGATTTACTCTGCACAATAGGCGTATTTGACATGCACTCTGGAGGGTTTACATTTAAAAACTAACTGTTTGGTGCTGTAATCTCTCACATCACTGAGCAGGGCTTGAACCGGGGTTGCCTGGACGGAAAGCCAGCATGTATACCTCTACACCACCAGTGACTGTGATTTACTCTGCACAATAGGCGTATTTGACATGCACTCTGGAGGGTTTACATTTAAAAACTAACTGTTTGGTGCTGTAATCTCTCACATCATTGAGCTGGGCTTGAACCAGGGTTGCCTGGACGGAAAGCCAGCGTGTATACCTCTACGCCACCAGTGACTGTGATTTCTTCTGCACGATAGGCGTATTTGACATTCACTCTGGAGGGTTTGCAGGAAAAAGTAACTGCTTGGTTTACTGTTCTCTCACATCACTGAGCAGGGCTTGAACCGGGGTTGCCTGGACGGAAAGCCAGCGTGTATACCTCTACACCACCAGTGACTGTGATATTTTCTGCACAATAGGCGTATTTGACATGCACTCTGGAGGGTTTGCAGGAAAAAGTAACTGCTTGGTTTACTGTTCTCTCACATCACTGAGCAGGGCTTGAACCGGGGTTGCCTGGACGGAAAGCCAGCGTGTATACCTCTACACCACCAGTGACTGTGATATTTTCTGCACGATAGGCGTATTTGACATGCACTCTGGAGGGTTTGCAGGAAAAAGTAACTATTTGGTGTTCTATTTTCTCACATCACAGAGCAGGGCTTGAACCGGGGTTGCCTGGACGGAAAGCCAGCGTGTATACCTCTACACCACCAGTGACTGTGATTTACTCTGCACAATAGGCGTATTCGACATGCACTCTGGAGGGTTTACATTTAAAAACTAACTGTTTGGTGCTGTAATCTCTCACATCATTGAGCTGGGCTTGAACCAGGGTTGCCTGGACGGAAAGCCAGCGTGTATACCTCTACACCACCAGTGACTGTGATGTTTTCTGCACGATAGGCGTATTTGACATGCACTCTGGAGGGTTTGCAGGAAAAAGTAACTGTTTGGTTTACTGTTTTCTCACATCACTGAGCAGGGCTTGAACCGGGGTTGCCTGGACGGAAAGCCACAATGACTGTGACTTGCTCTGCACGATAGGCGTATTTGACATTCACTCTGGAGGGTTTGCAGGAAAACGGTTTGGTGTTGTATTTTCTCACATCACTGAGCGGGGTTTGAACCAATGCTAACTATACATGGTCATTTTTTTCATCCAAAAACGCCTTACTATACAGACGCTTCCCAGGTTACGAACGAGATACGTTCCGAACGATCGTTCGTAAGGTGAATTAGTTCGTAAGTTGCTTCCGTGCTCTATTTTGTCTGGAATGTATGTTTCAGGCTTATATGTTTGACATCCACATAACGGGGAGAGAGCTTTTTGTCACGTTCTTCAAGACTCGAGGGTTAGCTGCCCGGTAAACTAGCAGCGGTTTCAACTTGAAGCTCCCGATATTTCTGTTTATAAATGGTACCGATGGTCGAACGATTCATGTTGTATGCACGTGCAACGCTCACCATTTTCTCACCCGCATCAAGCTGCTTTATTATTGCCACTTTCATTTGAAATGAAATGGCTCGCCTCTTCTTTACACGTCCACTCCCACTAGAAGCCTTTCGCTTTTCACCAACCATATTGAATCATGGATGCACGAGATATTTAACAAGTGGGCAGAGGAAGCCGGATTCGGGGTGGATGCTGGGCGAGCTCTCACAGCGCCACACAGCGGCGGAAAGAAGTACTACAGTACATGTACTCGGAAAAAGGCGTGAAATACAAAATCGAACTTTTTCTTTTCTTTCTCGACATACCCGTATAAATGTTCGTATGTACCGTTGTTCGTAACTCGGATGTTCGTAAGTCGGGGATCGTCTGTACAATACAAATACATCCAGATTTATATGGCGCTTTCGCAACAGTTGCAGTCGTCACAAAGCAAAGTAAAAAAAAAATAGACACGACACGTAAGATGAAACCACGGCGTTCAATCGTCAAAACTTTTGCCTCCTCCGCTTTGTTTTTTGAAGAGGTTCTCGATGAGAATCCGAGTTTCACCGGCGGATCGGAGACGTCATGCTCAAAATGCGCACACGTCGGCTACAGGCTAAGTTACAAAGTCAGCAAGAAGCTGTGGCGTGCGTTGACGAAAAAAATCAAAGAGATTGCTTCACGTCGTCAATCCGCTTCGATTCCAAGCGGCAGCTCTCGGTTGCGCTCAGCCTCGCCGAGTTCTCGCGTGTGACATTTGGACTTTTATGTTGTCATCTGGACTTGTACCGATTGGACTTTTTGCAGGAACATTTGTGCAATCCCAAACATCACAACCCCCCCCCCCCCCCCCCCTTTCTCTGATCATGACAACTTTTTTTGCTTTCTCGCGGCGTCCCGAATCGACGCCTTTGCCGTTTTGAGCGACTCACAGCTCGTGCGTGCAGTTGGCGGGTTTGTCCATGCGGTGGCCCTCCTTGAGCAGCTTGAAGAGTTCCTCCACGGGGATGCCCGGGTACGGTGACCCCCCCAGGGTGAAGATCTCCCACAGCAACACCCCGTAGGACCACCTGCACGGCGAAGACCACAGAAGAAACGACAACTTTGCTTAATTTCACCTCCAGAGTCGACGTTTTTGTCGGGCATCGCGCCGCATTTCCACTTTTCGGCGTTTTCTGGATCCGACCGCTTTTTTTGGGGGGTCGAGCCCGCGGCGCTCTAGTTTTCATTTTCCGTTCCTCGCCACCGGCGGACGGGTTCAACGACTGCACTCGAGTATTCCGCAAAGCCCGTCTGGCCGGCTGATCCGCTTTGTAAATGCGGACCTGCTGGAAAAACACGGCGGCGGCGGTTGCGAGCGGGCGGGATTCTTTCCCAGCGTGCCGGAATCTTTTGGGTCATACTGTTACACGTTTTGTTGTTGTGACTCTCTGAGCTTTTTCTCTTACTGGAGCCATTTTATTTTTTATTTTTTTAACAGGAGAACTTTTCTCTTGTACCTGAAGGACCCCCCCCCCTCTGACCCAGCGTGTGCCTTTGTGACCCCTGACCCCTTTGCGAGGTGCTTAAGAGGAGCCCCTGGTGGGAAAAGACCCCCGGGGGGGGAAAGTTGTGTGCGGAATGAGCGCTCCCGCCCTCTTATCTCTCGCTCGGTGGATTTCCGCAGTTAAAACACGGCTAAGGCGGGCGAGGGAGAGCGGCGCTCGGCTCCCTCTGATGTCGTGTCGGGAGATTACGGAACAGGCAGAACAAACGCGCTCAGGAATGCGCCGCCACCGCCGAAACGGGAGGAGCTCGGGATGCTCGAGTTGTCCGATCCGCGCGGGGCGGCTGAGCGCCCGAGGCTAATGCGCCAAAGCGGGGGGGGGGATGTTTCGACGAGGGGCCAGATCGCCGTCGCGTCGCGTTCGATGCCGGGAAGGCAAACTCACACGTCGCTCTGGTGAGTGTAGACCCGGTCGAAGAGAGCCTCCGGTGCCATCCACTTGACGGGGAGACGACCCTGAGGAACGCCACAAAAAAGTCAACACGAGCAAAGCAATCGCAAAAAACAAGCCACGTGCGTAAAATCCCAAAACGTTCGGAAAAGGTTTCTAAAATGTTGCGGAATAGAAGACAAGCGCTCTCACGTTGGTGGTCTTTTTGTAGTAGTCGAGATTGTGCACGTCTCTGGCCAGCCCGAAGTCGGCGATCTTCATGACGTTGTCCTCCGTCACCAGGACGTTCCTGGCCGCCAAGTCTCGATGGATGCACTGCGACGGGGAGGAAAGGCGCAAGATGCGGCAGTCCGGCGACGCCCGACTCATATTTCCAAACAGCTTTTCTCGCAGCCCCAAAATGTCATTGCGCACGAGATTTACAATTTACCATTCGGATTTGCGTCGAAAATGACACAACGGGCACGCATCTTTTTCACGGGACGGTGACAAGATTCTCGTTTTACTTTGAGAATCTTTTCTTGTCACTTTAGCCATTCTGACTAGCGTTATTTCCCCCCCACCCCCCTCAGCTTCTCTGCTTATTTAATTGCGTAATGTAAAAAGCATGGGCCTCACCGTCGTGCCTTGAGGAACTCCCATTTCATACAGTTGATTTTTTCCCCCCCATCTGTCGCTCACGTTATTGCAACTTGTTCTTGAACCCGAAGTTTTGTTCACACAACATTGTCTTCTCAGATTGACAACTTTTTTAAAAATGGTAACGCGACTTCTCAACACATGACCTTTCGAAGGACATTGCAAGTTTTTGTCATCTTTGCGGCCTATTTTCGAATGGACAAAGTCACGGGCCCTAATGACGCGCCGTGCGGAACGCGGCATGTACGTTTGACTATTATTCCGGCTTCCCGTCGGCCCCGCTCGCAGACGACGCGCGTCGCGAATCCACCCGCGGCCCTGACCTTCTGCGAGGCGAGGTACTCCATGCCTCGGGCCACCTGGTAGGCACAGGACACCAAGTCTTTGAAAGTCAGCTGCTCGTCGGGGATTTTGCAGGTGTCGAAGGAGTAGTCCATGCCGGGCGGCCGACGCGCCCTCAGGTACTCCCTCAGGTTGCCTTTGGAGGCGTACTCCACCAGAACGTAGAGCGGACCTGCAGGCAGCGGGCGGTACTTCCGGCTCAGGAGCGCGCTCGAGGACGTTGGCCAGGGCGGGGGGGTGTCTCACCGTCCTGCGTGCAGGCTCCCAGCAGGTTGATGATGTTTTTGTGCTTTCCGATCATCTTCATCATCTCCATCTCGGACACCAGGTCGGACAAATCTTTGTCCGTGGCGTCGTCTGAGGAGGAGGAGGAGGAGGAGGCGGCGTCAGAGGGGTGAGGAGCAAAGCGGCCCCGTCGCGTCGCGGCCAGGCGACGGCTCACCTTTCAGCATTTTGGCGGCGACCGTCAGCGGCTTGTTGGGCTTCTCCTTGTCCACGCCGATGGCCTCGGCCATCACCACCTGGCCGAAGCAGCCCTCGCCCAGAGGCTTCCCCAAGGTCAGCCTGGAAAAGCGGCGAGGGAACGACTTTCAGCTAGCGTCAAGGCTAGGAGCATAAAAAAAAGGCCGGTCGCGCCGGTCCTGTCCGCACCGAGCTCTGGAAAACTCCCACTTGGGGTCGGCCGGCAGCTCCAGCTCCGACACGTTGGCCAGCATCGGCCCGTCGCCCGACGACAGCCGGGCGATCCTCACCAGCGGCGTGTTGGAGTTCATGGACGAGTTGGAATCCAAGGACACCTGCTTGAGTGCCGAACACAAAAGCAGACCGGACCGTTATCGTCGCTAGAAAATTCACGTTTTCGAGCGACAGACTTGACCTTTCGAATAAGAAGGAGACCAAACCAAGAAACGGACCGACCGCGGCAATGAGCAAGTGAGCGCTGAGCTAAGTGAGCGCGAGAAAAGACACGCCTTGGGTTACAACTTAGACGTGTTTGCTCCTCCGTCACGTCAAACCATTTGGGAAGTCGATTGGAACCCGGCGGGCGACGGCGACCTGCACAGATGGAAGCGGGAAACGACAAAAGACGCTCGCGCTCCAAAGCTCCGCCTCCCGCTGGCGCCATCTTGCTTTTTGCCTCGCCAAACTAATTCTCATCTGAAGCAATAGACCCCCCCAAAAAAAAAACGTGCAGGTCCAAATTTGCTTGGCCCGAAAAAAGTAATATGTGCTGGAAAATGCCAGCAGCTTTGCGGGAGATTGAGTCGCTTATGAAACAAAACAGAAGGAGAGAATCGAGCGCCAGATTAGCGGCGCCGATAAAAGCGAGCAAAGATTACGCAAGAATGCAATAAAAGCTTATGCCCTGTATGAGAGCGGCCGGACCGCTTCGAACGTCGCGGTCGCAACCGGGAAAATCAACTTGAGATGTCTCACTCGGATATTCCGATGGCGAGGGAGGGGGGGCAGAGGGGGGTTTCAAATCTCGTATCTACTTTCTGTTACCTGTCTCTTGAGGGGGAACTTGGAGAGCTTCTGCACGGGCGGCTCGGGCAGCGTCTTCTGTGCGCTCATGCGCATGCGGCACAGGACCACGATGACCACGGCCAGGATGAAGAGCACGCAGCCCGTCACGTAGATCAGGATGTCGGCGTAGTAGTCCTCCTTCTCCGGGCTCGCTGCTTTGGGGTCAACAACAGGGGTGCGTGCCGGGCCACCGATGGAATTAAGCGCGCCACAAAACAAAATGATGAACCATTTTTCAGGCCAAGACGCATATTTGTATCATTTCACGTTAAAAATGAACAGAAAAAGAGAGAGAGAGGAAAAAAAGGATGTTCATGTTTTTTCCATGTTGTGCCCAGTTCTGTTGTTGGGTTTGCAGGTCATTGCGAGTTTCTCTCCAGGGAGCCAATTACTCGGTTGCAAGGCGACAACATCATTGAAAAATGGTTTCGCTAACACTTGTTCAAGACCGTTTGGAAGAATTTTTAAGGCCACTTGGGAAAACCCTTTCAGCCATTTCAAGGTCCAATAATAATAATTACATTTTAAAAATTTAAATCACATTTCAGACTCTTTTTAGGACCATTTTGTTTCAACATAAGCCTTTTTTTCTGAGCTTTCACGGTCACTCGGATCAAATTTAAGCCACGATGCCTTTTTAAAGGCCACTCACATTTTTCGGGCTACCCGGATGAAACTGCGAACACGTCAACCGCAAACAAGCTAACGCTATTCTTTAGCGTGATGTTCTCATCGGGATCCAAATGCGTGACGCAGTCAAGCTAATGTGACGTGTTACCCTGTTAGCCACCGGCGCTAGCGCTCGCGCTTGCGCTGCTCGCGTGAGCGTTAGCGGCGCTTAACGCGTTGGTTTCAATGGAAAGGGTCCAAACATGAAAAAAACATTTTGGGTTATCATTCGAGATGAGCCGCTGAGAACTAGAACGGGCTAACTCCATGTTTGCCGTCGTTAAATTAGGCGCAGAGGAAAGATTACCGACTGCCAAATTGCTCTTTGATCCTGATTTTGATGCCTACAGAAGCAATGAAGGTTCTGCGGTTTCGTTTTCTAACATTAGCCCGCCGTGGTCCTCGGCGGCTCAAACGGATATCGCAGACTGTCCCGGTTCGACAGCAGACGGCGGTGAGAGCGGCGGTCGCGGCGGCGGTGGGTGTACCTGGAAGCACCGTGAGCCAAGCAGTGTGGTGAGAAAAGCCGATAGAGTTCCCCGCCAGGCAAGTGTACTCGCCGGCGTCCTCGAAAGACACGTTGGACACCAGGAGCACCTCCAGTTCGTTGTCCGTGGTGTTAATGCCCGCCGTCTGAGGGAAGGAAGGAAGGAAGGAAGGAAGGAAGGAAGGAAGGAAGGAAGGAAGGAAGGAAAAGGAAGGAAGGAAGGAAAGGGCGGGACCACCGTCAAGAGACCACCAAACACCTTGAAGTACAACCAAGAAAAATGCCAAGATGGCGCACGAGAAGACACCCAAAGCAGAAGCGTCACCACCACGACACACAATCGTTCAATAATTGGGGAGGAAAAAAAATAATCATGAAGAAAGAATCAAAATGTCAGTTCGAAGTACTTCTGGGGTCAGCGTGCGCCTAAACCAGGGGTGTCAAACTCATTTCTTTGTGGCGGGCCACTTCGAAGTTACGACTTCCCTCGGAGGGCCGATGCAAATTCTCAACGTTATTTATTACCCGGGACAATTTGAAAACATTTCGGTCCAGATTTCAGCGAGGATCGTGAAAGTTGACACACATGATTTGCTCCCGCGGGCCAAATCAAATGACGTGGCGGGCCGCATCTGGCCCCCGGGGCCTTGACTTTGACACCTGTGGCCTAAAAACACACAATTGGGAAACTCTTTTGAAAATCTTCTCCAAGTCGTTGTGAGCCAAACGTGGTCACAAAACGACTTGTGGTGTTCCCTTCAAAATAATCCGAATACGTTTGTTGGCTAAGTTTGTCTCCTTCGGGTCTCCGTAGCAGAAAGATGGCAACGAAACATGGCCGCCTCCTTTTTGCATGTTATTGAAATCAACTGTGCTTTTTTAATTATTATTTTTTTAATGAACATTAAAGAATCAAAAATTTCTCCACACTGTCCCACGCTGCCGAATTTGACTACGACTGTTACATCAAAAATGACTTTTTTTTAAAAAGTTTGTTGGCTAAGTTTGTCTCCTTCGGGTCTCCGTAGCAGAAAGATGGCAACGAAACATGGCCGCCTCCTTTTTGCATGTTATTGAAATCAACTGTGCTTTTTTAAATATATTTTTTTTAATGAACATTAAAGAATCAAAATGTCTCCACACTGTCCCACGCTGCCAAATTTGACTACCACTGTTACATCAAAAATAACTTAAAAAAAAAAAAGTTTGTTGGCTAAGTTTGTCTCCTTCGGGTCTCCGTAGCAGAAAGATGGCAACGAAACATGGCCGCCTCCTTTTTGCATGTTATTGAAATCAACTGTGCTTTTTTAAATATATTTTTTTTAATGAACATTAAAGAATCAAAAATGTCTCCACACTGTCCCACGCTGCCAAATTTGACTACCACTGTTACATCAAAAATAACTTAAAAAAAAAAAAGTTTGTTGGCTAAGTTTGTCTCCTTCGGGTCTCCGTAGCAGAAAGGTGGCAACGAAACATGGCCGCCTCCTTTTTGCATGTTGCTCAAATGATTTCAAGGTTACCTCAATGAAACTGAGGATGTTTTTGTTTTTTTCCTTCCAAAGGCAGCGGTGGATTTCGGCGAATCCAGGGGTCAAAGGTCACCCCTAAAGTCCAGCCGCGACGCTCTTTCTTTCAATGATTGTGAAAAAAAAAAAACCAAAGTGTGATTTTTGCAGCAATGAGCGGCAGACGAAACCACAGCGAGCGCCCCCAAGAGACCAAAAAGCAGAAGACACCCAGATGCCGGCGGAAGATTTTTGTTTTTGCCGTTACCTGTTGGCCGGATTTTGAGCCAGAAGGCGTTTTGCGACCTGCCTACAAAGTTAGTGGCGCGGCACCAGTACTTGCCGGCGTCTCGCTCTGTCACGTTGGACAGTTTGAGCGTGTGCCGGGCCTCGGCGCGCCAGCTCACTACATTCTGCAAACAATGGGGAGTGGGGGGGTGGGGTGAGGAGGGGGGGGACATGTTCAAGTACACAAGCCGCGCTACAATTTGGAAGACCACCGATGAACATTTTTCGAAGGCAATTGGAATGGAATTCGAATGTCATCCTTTTTGGGGGGTTTTAACGGCCATCTGGACCGGGGTCAGGACTTTGAAGACCAGTTCGATCAAAGTGAAGACATTGAAAACATTTAAAAGATGATCCAATTGAAGACGTTCGGGGCCATGTTGTCGTCGTCGTCGTTTTTCAATCAAACGTTGGACTTGAATGGCCATTTTGGACGCTTTTGAAAGCCATTTCGAGGCCACAAAATGGAGGCGCTTCAAAGGCCACTTGAAGGACATTTTAAGACGTTGAACTCATTCACTCCCAAAGACGTTTTTAAACGTCTTTTCAGACTTGGTCGAGATTTGGCTGCTACTGAATGAGTTCATTAAAAAAGCATTCCGTATGGAAATAAATCAAGAAATCAATAAACAATTTGGACTTTTTGAGGATGTTTTTGGCTTGTTGGATCCAAGTGACTTTTTTCAGGACATTTTTGGGCTCGTTTCATGAAAAGCAACATTTCAAGACTTGGTGGAAATACTTTGAAAGGCCAGCGGGATGAAAGAAAGAGGTTTGGGGTTTTTTTTGGGGGGTGGGGATTATGTTTTTCGACTTTTGATGGCCATTTGGGTCAGTCGGTGTTTGACACGTTTTCAGACATTTTAGGGGCACTTTGGGGGGCAAATGCAAGACTTTCCCAAAGTTTTCGCGGGCCACCTTGCTCTCGCTTGAAAACGTGGCCTTGCAACGACGATCCGATCGAAGACCGTTTTTCACCGACTTGGACGACATTTTCAACGCTCAACTGCGATGAAGAGCGAGAATTCGCGGACGTACCGAACGTTGCGGTGAAGCAATAAGCGCTTATGCAACAGTCAAAGCAACAACAAAGACTCGACACTACATGAACTCGTTCAGTAGCGGCCAATTCTAGACCAAGTCTGAAAAGACGTTTGAAAACGTCTTTGGGAGTGAATGAGTTAAAAAAAAAGACACACGGCGATCTGAATCGATGAGAATGAATCTTGACAGACGAGCAGTGGGCGGAGTCAACATGGTGTGTGTTTAATGCTGTCGGGCGCGTCGCTCGCTCGGTCGATTTGATTTGATTTTTTTTTTTTTTTCCGCCAGCCTTCAAAGAAGGATTCACGAAGCCTCCGCCTCCTCCCCTTCCCACCCGCCGCCCACTTAACTATACGCTACACGCCACACACGACACGATGGCTCAATGAATGCACACACACACACACACACTCACACAAACACACACACGTGGACGCACAGAAATACTGTTTCAATTATGCGGCGGTCCAAAATAGAGCGCCGAGCCGCGGTTTTGGGCTGACAGGCTTGCCCGCCCACCCGCTCGCCCGCCCGCCCGCCCTGCCTGCCTTTCTCTCCTCCTCGCCATCTTTTCTTCCTTTTGCGAGCTCTCGTGATACGGCGACAGATGACGCAGCTGCAGCGCATGTGGACACAAGCTGCGTGAATTGAAAAAGGGAAGGCGAGCGAGCGAACACGGCCGCAAGCCAAGCTAGACTAACTTGGGAAGTGGCACCTTCGGGTGCCACCAAGATGGAAAGCAATTAGGAAAACAAACAAACAAACAAACAAACCAAAAAAAAATCGGAACACATTTCGGGGAGCTTTTACGACGTGCCAGCGAATTTAAATGAAAAACAATATTTTGCTCTCACCAAAAATAAAAATAAAAATCAGAAATCAGCCCTTGAAGCTAGTTTAACCTTGGTAGCAATGTCGATCATGCGCGGACCCACAAAAACCCCAAAAACCTCTCAAAAAGCCATGCCATGGAAGGCACACAGAGTGCTTGGGAGCAGCATTTTTGCACATTTTTTACAATCACAAGTTTGACTTAGCAACATGAAACCTGGCAGGCCTGTCCGTCACAAAGGGACCCACAAAAAAAAACCCCTCTCAAAAAGCCATGCCATGGAAGGCACACAGAGTGCTTGGGAGCAGCATTTTTGCACATTTTTTACAATCACAAGTTTGACTTAGCAACATGAAACCTGGCAGGCCTGTCCGTCACAAAGGGACCCACAAAAAAAAAAACCCTCTCAAAAAGCCATGCCATGGAAGGCACACAGAGTGCTTGGGAGCAGTATTTTTGCACACTTTTTACAATCACAAGTTTGACTTGGCAACATGAAACCTGGCAGGGCTGTCCGCCACAAAGGGACCCACAAAAAAAAAAAAACCCTCTCAAAAAGCCATGCCATGGAAGGCACACAGAGTGCCTGGGAGCAGCATTTTTGCACACTTTTTACAATCACAAGTTTGACTTAGCAACATGAAACCTGGCAGGGCTGTCCGTCACAAAGGGACCCACAAAAAAAAAAAGTCTCAAAAATCCATGCCATGGAAGGCACACAGAGTGCCTGGGAGCAGCATTTTTGCACACTTTTTACAATCACAAGTTTGACTTAGCAACATGAAACCTGGCAGGGCTGTCCGTCACAAAGGGACCCACAAAAAAAAAAAGTCTCAAAAATCCATGCCATGGAAGGCACACAGAGTGCTTGGGAGCAGCATTTTTGCACACTTTTTACAATCACAAGTTTGACTTGGCAACATGAAACCTGGCAGGGCTGTCCGCCACGAAGGGACCCACAAAAAAAAAAAAGTCTCTCAAAAAGCCATGCCATGGAAGGCACACAGAGTGCTTGGGAGCAGCATTTTTGCACACTTTTTACAATCACAAGTTTTACTTAGCACCATGATACCTGGCAGGGCTGTCCGTCACAAAGGGACCCACAAAAAAAAAAAACCCTCTCAAAAAGCCATGCCATGGAAGGCACACAGAGTGCTTGGGAGCAGCATTTTTGCACATTTTTTACAATCACAAGTTTGACTTGGCAACATGAAACCTGGCAGGGCTGTCCGCCACAAAGGGACCCACAAAAAAAAAAAAAAAGTCTCAAGAAGCCACGCCTGAAAAGATGCAGCCAAGTCTGCCATTTGGGTCTGCAGCAGCCAATTATGCAAGGACGGCAGATCTCATGTCGAGCCGAAATGAGTCTCGGGTCAATTGGTATTTGCCCAAACATTTGCGGTACAAACGACTGATTTATTCCCTTGTTGGTTCATTAGCACGCCGAGATGAAAGCCACGTCAATCTTTGGAAAAACAAAGTCCTCTCTGGTTGTTTTTGGTCTCCATCCTCCTCCTCTGTCACACTTTGGTCTGTGCTGACTCTGCCCTTCCTCACTCCGCTCATTTTTTCCAAGGCTTTTTTTGGGGTTGCCTCCTCCTCCTCCTCCTCCTGCTTGCTGCCGAAAAAACCCAACCAAAAAAAAAACAAAAAACCACGCGACGCAGGACATCTGACGGCAGTGGCGGTTAGCAGAGCCCGCCTCTCCGCCTGCGTTGCCGCCACCGCAGCAGTTAACTTAGTCTAAACCAGATGTTTGTTTAATTCGCTCGCTCACTCGGCGGCCACCTTGAAAAAAAGAAAAGCGGAGGAGGCGGAACGAGAAAGTGTAGGAGTCTTTGCAAAAAAAAAAAACCCCAAAACGCCCCCCAGAAGGGTTTTAGGGTGTTGTCCTGTGTGACTATTCTCGGCAAAACCTCCGAAAAGTCAAAGCGGCCGCCAGTGCAACATAAACAAGACTGGACTGAACGCTTTCAGATTGACAGCGGGCAGTTTGTTTTTTTGGGGGGGGAAAATTCAGCCCCCGCAGCCAGTTCGACTTAGCCACGTGAAATTTGGTAGCCGCGCACGTTCATCACGGGCAGTCGCACATAAAAGCCTCAAGAAGCTCAAAATGAAGAGACATAAGAAGACGGCTATTCTGGTTGGAAGCCGCCATTTTGCCCCAGTAGCAGCCCCACAAAAAAAAATAAAAAAATCAGCCCCCAAAACCAGTTTGCTTTGGCAACATGAATTTTGGGAGGCACGTCTATCATTAGCAGACGTGCAAAAAAAAAATGTTTCAAGTCATGCCCAAAACGTTTTTTCCCAGAGAAAGTGACCACCCAAAAAATCGTCCTCAAAGCAAATTTCACTTCACCGCATGAAATTTGGGAAGTTTGTCAATCTTGACTCGACGTACAAACAAAGCCTCAAAGAAGCCGTAGCTTAAAAAAAACAACCCAAAAAAACATTCTGGTTTGAAAGCGCCATTTTGCATCAAGAGCACCTTATATAAATTCACCCCCAAATTCAGCCCCCAAAACCAGTTTGTTGTGGCAACACAAAATTTGGCAGGCATGTCCTTCATGAGCGGACCTACAGAACGTTTCAAGAAGTCATGCCTGAAAAGACACGGACGGGAAGCCCGCCGCTTCGCTTTGAAGCAGACATTTTGCCTTGGGAGCATCTTGTAGAAATTGACCAAAAAAAATCCACGAAATTTAGGAAGCGCGTCTATCGTGAGTGGACCTACAAAAAAAAAGCCTTCAGAAGCTTTAACTGAAGCAGCCGTGTTTTGGCCTCTTTTATATATATACGTATATACATATACTTGTATCTCCGAGAGCCAGTTTGTGTTCGCAGCATGTCTATTCCAAGCAGACCCACAAAAAAGTCTCAAGATGTTCGAAAAGACACAACAAAGGAAGTCGACCATTTTGGTTTGAAGCAGACATTCTGCCTTCGTATCACAAAATACAAACTTTCAGCCCCCAGGGCAGGTTGAAATTTGGTCGACGTGTTTATCGTTTGTCGACCCACAAAAAAATAAAATAAATAAAATCACAATAAATTATCACGGGAAAAACAATCAGCCAAGACTCATCTGCAAAGTATTCGTGTTGACGTCAGCAAAGTTTGAGGAGGCGACATGAAGCGACGAGATGGAGCCGCGGGGGCGCACGCTCACCTTGAGGATCTTGACGTAGGGTCCGCCGTCGGGGTCGAAGCGGCTGCCGTTGACCTCGATGTGCTTGAGCCACTGGATGTGCGGCTGGGCGTCGCTGTAGACTTTGCAGTGGAACTCCACGTCGCTGCCCACCACCACCGACTGGTTGGCCGGCAGGCCCGCCTGCAGGATGGGCCTGTGCGGGGAGCGCTCTAAAACGGACCATCGGCCATTTTTTGGTGTATTCTTTGTTCCCGGATTCTATTTTGACGGATGGGCGACGTACCGAGCACATCCAGCTGGTAGGTGTGCGTGATGGTGCCGTACTTGTTGTGCACCACGCACGTGTAGTTGCCGCGATCCGACGGCACGGCGCTCTCCATCACCAAAGTCCACTGCTGGTGCCGCAGCTTCGCAAACAAACAAGAAAGTGGGGAGGGGGGAAGGTGGGGTGTCAAGATCCGGACTGTGAGCGCCGCACATTCGGAAGAAGAACATTTCAACAATTTGGGATTGCTGCGACACTTTTGGGATATATTTCAGGAGCCGAAGCTGTTCCTGCTTTTACAAACGCGCGCAGGCGCGCGCGCGCGTGCGCAAAATGGCGTGCGAAGCAAAGCCGGCGGTTGGGCTTGAAGAAGGTCTTGCGGCGTTTCAAATCTCTCCGGTGTTTTTCTTTGCGAGGCCTGCCTGCCCGCCTGAGCCGTGCCAGCTAGCGCGCGCGGCTAACGCAAAGCAGGTGTCAACGCCAAAGCCCCCGAGACCCCCCCCACCGTGCGGGTGCCAGACAGGTCGAGGTCCAGAGCGACGGCGACGTTGACCCGGCGTGGCGACGTGGACATTTTTTTGTGCTGAAGGGCCAAAGTGGAGCTCTGAAAAGCCAACAGATAAGCCAGCCAAATCGAAACGAGGTCAAATATGTTCAGTAAGCGGCGGCACGGTGTGTGAGTGGTGAGCGCGTCCGCCTCACAGAGCGCCGGTCGGCGGTTCGATGCTGCCCGAAGATGACTGGCAGAGGCTCAGCGGTTCCGAAAACGGATCGATGGAGTTTCAACCATAAAAATCTGTAAAATGATTTATGACTATTATTTTTGTATTGTCGGTCCATTCTTTTAAAATAAATTGATCATAAAATAATCATGCATGCTAATTTCTCAATGCTGGAAATGATATAAAAAAATAAATTAGATGTGATCAGGTTATTTATAAGTACAAAGTAAAACTATCAATTCTACTGATAGATGAAAACAAACATTCTTTTGATGATAAAGAATACCCGCATACCCGTTTTCCCGGTGGAATTCATTTTTTGTAATAATGACATTGAACACTCAATAATTAAATGCTGCATCGACCAATGGTCTCGTAATGTTGATTTTTTTTTATGATGTTAAAAGTACTTCCAAATGTGCTTCATTTCGCATTTAATAATAATAATAATAATAATAATAACATTTTATTTCTAAGCGCCTTTCAAGACACTTTATTCTTTAACAAATTCCTGACTTCAAACATTTATTCGATCAATATTTTGGTATTTGACTTTTTACAGGACATCAGTCAATATTTTATGAATGCAAAAAAAATAATAATAAATCAAAATAAATTATTGACAAGAAATAATGAAGTAATAACGAATTGGAGAAATATTGCAGGCCCAAGCTGCTCAGCAGCGTCGTCGTCGCCGTCGCCGTCGCCGTCGTCCCTTCGCGCTCTCTTGGACGGCCGCGTGGAAAATGTGTGTAAATATTATTAAGCCTGCGAGTGCTGAGCAGAGCGGTAGCGCGCCCTCAAAAAAGAAGGAAACCCCCCAAAAAGCTGGCTCCGCCCTGTCTCGGCCGCGCTCTGACCCAACAGGAGGGAAGAAAAACCTCATGGAGCCGTCGCACGTCATGTTTCGACGATCCCGGAATGCGCTCGATGAATGACACGGCACCTCGGTGTGATCTCGTAGCCCGCAATACGGGACACAATGCCTTGTCATGACGATTTTGCGTTTGACGGAATCATTGCTGAAAAGCTCCTCGTCGCGTTTGCGCGGCGAGGACGCGCTCGCGTCAAGAGCGGCAAAGCGGATTAGGCACGGCCGTCACTCGGGGGAATGATGTTGTCACTTCGATTCGAGAGAGGTGACGACCGCTTCACCCCTGAGTCCCAGCAGGGGGTCTTAGGTGTCCGCGAGGGCAGTGGAGGGGGGGGGACTCCGGGGTTACGGTGGAGGTCATCACGGGGGGGGGGTCTGTCATCAGGCTTTGTGCCTGTCCAGCCCTCAATCGGCAGATTACGTCTTTCTTTGCCCGTGCCGCCGTCGCGCGCGAAAGGACGCGGCGTGCGGCTCGAAGTCCTCGCGTGCTCGTGATTCGGCGTTTGGGAATTCCCCTCGTTTGCGCAATTGTTTCAGAAACCAAACCCGGCGCTCGTCAGTGAAAAAACCATTTTCAATTTGCTGTGCTTCGGCCCAAACCATAAGATATTGCTTTGACGTCACCTTAGGGCTAACTATCTCACCAGCTAGCTAGCTAGCTAGCTAACGAACTTGGACTTTAAATTTTTACTTAAGTTCCAGTGGAGATTAAAATGTTTTGTTTGTGCAGTTAGATTGTGACTGACTGACTAACGAACTAATCAAGAGGGTTAGCTCCTAATCCCATCATGCTAGCTAGCTAGCTAACGAACGTGGACTTTAAATTTTTACTTACGTTCCAGTGGAGATTAAAATGTTTTGTTTGTGCAGTTAGACTGACTAACTAACAAACTAATCAACAGGGTTAGCTCCTAATCCCATCATGCTAGCTAGCTAGCTAACTAACTGGCTAACTAATGACCTCCCTAACATCAGAGGAGAAACCCTTTCACCTTGCCTCCCAAAGAAGTATTTTTCCCAGACTTTTATCACATTGACTGTGAAAGGACACGCAATTTTGGGGGCTCATACCATGTTACCTGATGTTTCGAGAATTTTTTGTCCGAGTCGCCCATTTGCTGATTTGTGTGGAACGACAGTATGGGGGTTGAAGTTAACCGGTGAAATTCCTGGCTTGCAAGCGAGTATCAGAGGCTCTGTCGCCCCTTTCACACAGCCTGTCAAAAGTTGCTCGGAATGAGGTTCGAAGTCAACGGGGCGCTCAAGCCCAGCGGCAAAATTAGCGGCGTCAGAGATCAAAACAGAGGCACAACGATTGCGGTGTTTAGGGGTCATGTCACCCGTCGGCGTAAAAGGTACCAACCCCAAATTTTCACAGGACAGGAACTCTCAGAGCGGTAACAGAAAGGTGGAATGGGGGTGGTGTTTTGTGCTAACCCAAAGCTCTTGCTAACGAACCACCATTAGCTAAAGGATAAACTCTCGGTGACGTTTCCTCGATGGCTCCGTTGAAAAAAAAACACTTTCAGTTCCCGCTCGGGCAAGCGAGCGAGCGGCACCGCTCGGCCGGCCGATGAAATCCAAGAGCCCGCCGCGGGATTAGCATGCCGCTAACGCCGGGGATGCAAACTTTTTAGCTCGGTGGCTGGAGGGCTGGCGACAGGTGCCGGCGGGAGGGTGGGGGGGGTTCGAGAGGGGGTGGGGGAGGACAACTGCTGGCGGCCCGCCGGGAGCAGATGTTGGAGATCTCCGTAAACTGTTAATAGCGACGGGATCTCCTTACGTTAACTCTTGAAAGGACAACGCCGACACTTTTCCCACCACTTCAGCCGCACTAATCACGTTGCAAAAAACACAGATTGGACACAGCAACATGAAATTCGGGAGACATGATCATGGTGAATACGGCCACCAAAAAACGCTCAAGAAGCCGAGCTCGAAAAGACAAAACAAGTCTGCCATTTTGCTTTGGGGCGGCGGCCATTTCAGGCTCATTTGTGTCCTTCAAATTATTCTCATCGCGTTTTCGTTGAAAATGAAGCTACGAAAGTCCGTTTGACACCAACGTTGGAAGACAAGTCTATCGGGACCAGACCCACAAAAAAAGTCTCCGTAAGCCATCGGCCAAAAATAAGCAGCAAGTTGCTCATTTTGGCTTTGACGCTGTCATTTTTAGTCTCGTTTTCAAGGTCCTTCAGTCTCCGAAACCAAATTCAGACCCCAAATCCAGTTTGCGTGAGCAACCTGAAAACGTCCAACCTCCCAAAGTCCAAGAAGAAAATGCTGTCATTTTGGTTTAAAGTGGCCATTTTGCCTCACGAGCACGCCGAGCCAGTGAACAACTCAAATCAGGCTCCAAAATCCGGTTGGAAGGCAAAATTTGGAAGGCACGTCCATCACGAGTTGACCCACAAAAAAAGAAGACATGCCTGAAAGGACACGGGACGCCTGCCGTTTTCGTCGAACCATTCGTCTCATTTTCTATTCGTCTCGCGCGTGTCAAAACGGTGTCCATTTAAACCGAAAAGTCACATCGGTGGCGCTTGTCCGGCGCAGGAACGATGACAAAAGCGAGGCGAGCAGCTGCTCGTGGCGCCGCCCGCCTCGCTGTCAACGCCGCGCTATCGGGCCAGCGTTCAAGCATCCCAGCGGCACTCTGGTTTCAACGCGGCATTATTTATTTTGGTGGTCCCCACCGAGGGAGCCCGGGGCGGAGGGTGGGGGGCGGAGGCGGAGGGGGTCCGGAATTCTACGTGCGGCCCGGCGGCGGGGGCGATCCTGACCTTTATTTGCCACGAGAAGAAGACGAGCGGGATCACTTTCTCTCCGCTTTTAGACACTCCCGCGTGGACTCCCCCAAAATATTTGCAACAACATTGCAAGTTATTTTCGATGCAACAGATTACAATTCCGACGAGATTCACCATCATGTTTTTCTGATTTAAAAAAATATCACGGTGTTATTGATTATCGTTGTATTTTTTGGGGGGGACAAGATGTCCGATTAAACATTTTTTGAAGTGGCATAATCACATAAACAATAAACCAGGTGACAGTTTTCTCGGCCGACAATAATAAAGATTTTTCCGACGTCTGCGGCGTTGTGGGAGCGAACACGACCGATTTACTTTCGATCAAATTCAGCCTCCGCGCCGCAACTTTGTCCTGCTTTTTTGCCGGTCTGAGGTCTTTCGGTCCGCTGCCTGGCGTCGGAAGAGAAACTGAGCGGAAGATTGCGTTGAAGCAAGCCCGATCGGAAGCGTCGATGATGTCGGGCGGAGGACGCGAACCAAAGCGAGTGTTGCCGGGGGGCTGACCTTGATGCCGCCCATGCGCTGCTCTCCCTTGAAGTCTTTGCCGTTCTTGAGCCAGTGGATGGTGGGCGTGGGGTTGCCCGACGCCGCGCAGCGGAACTTGACCGTGTTGGCGGCCGGCACCGCCAGCAGCTTCTTGTCCATCCGCTCCGGTCTGGTCCAGTACGGAGCTTCTGCGCGCAAAAAACACAAAAAGCGCAACATTTTCAAAACGTGCTCCCATTTTAAGGATTTGTGGGCGGGGGGGGGGTGGAGGGGGGGTTGGAATATAATAATTGTGGCTTTACAAGATGAACGTTTTATATTTTTCCCTGAACTCATTCAGTACCAGCCAAGTATGAAAATACGTATAAAAACGTCTTTGGGAGTGAATGAGTTAAGAAAGAAAAAAAAATGATGAAAATGTCCTAGTACTACAAAATATATTTTGTCTTCGAGGAGGAAAAAAAAACAATACGATGAGACCACAATCATGAGAAAAAGTTTTGTTTTGAGACTCGACATTAATGTCCTTCTTTGGAAAAAAGACACTATTAAAACAACGTTTTTTATTTTTTTTATATATTTATAAAGTGTTGGAGTACATTAAAATTGTATTTAGATTTTTTTTTTTTTTTTTTAGAATATCCGTAAACATTAAATTGTATTAAAAAAAATCTGTTGTCGTTGGTGGGATAGAGAAAACGTATGTTTGTTTTTAAATGACATTTGATATAAATTAAATTAAATTAATTTAAATTAAATTAACCAATAATTTAATTAAATTAACCAATAATTTATCTGAGCTGTGAAAAAAAAAATACAAACAATTAAAAAAAAAATTTAAAATCAGGACAAGCCGCCTTCACCGGCTGCAGTTTATTTGGAGCTCATCAGAGGCACTTGTGTGCTGACGTTACACATGATGGTGGGAAAAGTTTCCACATGGTTCATCATGGTCTCGGCTTTTTTTTTTTCTACATCACAAACATTTGAACAAGGGTGTGTAGACTTTTCATACCCGCTTCACTTCACAAGACGTGCGGAGGTATCGTGAAAAAAAATCCAGACGCTAACATGCGGCCCAGTCATCCGTTCCATTCGAATGGAACGTCTTCGCGTCGCTTTTTTAGGAGGCAAACACGCACAGAACACACAGACAAGGACACCCCGGGAGCTCAGACGAGGATGAGGAGGAAGGGGGACGGGGGATGGGGGGCGAGGATTCCCCAAAAAAAAAACACAGCTTCTGTGTTCAACGCACTTTGAGGGTGCCAAACGCTCGCCGAAGAGCGACGCTTTCGTTTTCGGGCGTCGCGCTCTCCGGCCGTTCACAAGGCTGCCAAGGTGATTTATTGACTTGTTCTCACACACCAGCGCGCCATCGTGACAGTGACCCCCCCGGGCCCTCCCTCCATCTCCGGCGTGCGATTGCGTGTGTGTGTGTGTGTGTGTGTGTGTGGCTCAGAGCTCAACGCAACAAAAGCCAAGGAGGTGGTTGACCGCTCATCAGATGTCTCTTTTACTTTTGTACAAGCAGCAGAAGGACTGAGAGGAGCTCATTAGCATCTCAATGTGTGTGTGTGTGTGTGTGTGTGTGTGTGTGTGTGTCTTTGAAAGAATCTTGAGCGTCCAGCAGCAGGCCGTGGGCGACTTTCTTCTCTTTCTTTATCGGCTCTGCTGGATAAAGGTGCAGGCCACCCGACAGTTTGAACGCGTCTTGAAGTCGAAAACGAAAGTTTTTTTCTTTTTCCCTTTCAAAAAGAAAATATCTGAAATGGATCCTTTTTTTTTTTTTTTTTTTTTTAGAAACTATTCAGAGAACTTGTTCAGACTTTCGGAAAAAAAAAAAAGAAAAATCGAAAAATTAGAAAAAAGGCAGACGATAGAGAGCAGGATTGTATTTAAAAATAAAGTCATGAGCAAATAAAATGATGATATTAAGAAGTTTTTTGGGGGGGGAAAATAGTGCAAATATATTGAGAAAAAAAACAGAGAAAAGAAGTCTAGTCACATTTTCTTTTCTTAAATTTTTTTTAAGTCCAAGTATCATAAGTTTTTTTTAGTCACATTTTATTTTCTTAATTATTTTTTTTTAAGTCCAAGTATCATAAGTTTTTTTTTGTCACATTTTCTTTTCTTAATTTTTTTTAAGTCCAAGTATCATAAGTTTTTTTTTTTAGTCACATTTTATTTTCTTAAATGTATTTTTGTAAGTCCAAGTATCATAAGTTTTTTTTTAGTCACATTTTATTTTCTTAAATGTATTTTTTTAAGTCCAAGTATCATATGTTTTTTTTTTTTGGTCACATTTTCTTTTCTTAAATTTTTTTTTTAAGTCCAAGTATCATAAGTTTTTTTTTTTTGTCACATTTTCTTTTCTTAAAATTGTTTTTTAAGTCCAAGTATCATAAGTTTTTTTTTTAGTCACATTTTCTTTTCTTAAAATTGTTTTTTAAGTCCAAGTATCATAATTTTTTTTTAGTCACATTTTCTTTTCTTAAATTTATTTTTAAGTCCAAGTATCATACGTTTTTTTAGTCACATTTTATTTTCTTAAATTTTTTTAAGTCCAAGTATCATAAGTTTTTTTTTTAGTCACATTTTCTTTTCTTAAAATTTAGTCACATTTTCTTTTCTTAAAATTGTTTTTAAGTCCAAGTATCAAGTTTTTTTTAGTCACATTTTGTTTTCTTAATTTTTTTTTTTAAGTCCAAGTATCATAAGTTTTTTTTTGTCACATTTTCTTTTCTTAAAATTGTTTTTTAAGTCCAAGTATCATAATTTTTTTTTAGTCACATTTTCTTTTCTTAAATTTATTTTTTTAAGTCCAAGTATCATACGTTTTTTTTTAGTCACATTTTATTTTCTTAAATTTATTTTTTTAAGTCCAAGTATCATGTTTTTTTTTTTTTGGTCACATTTTCTTTTCTTAAATTTTTTTTTTAAGTCCAAGTATCATAAGTTTTTTTTAGTCACATTTTCTTTTCTTAAATTTTTATTTTTTAAGTCCCAGTATCATAAGTTTTTTTTTAGTCACATTTTCTTTTCTTAATTTTTTTTTTAAGTCCAAGTATCATAAGTTTATTTTTTTTAGTCACATTTTCTTTTCTTAAATTTTTTTCCAAGTATCAAAGTTTTTTTTTTTTTAATCAAGATGAAAATCTCCCTCACTGAGCGAATAAAATACAATTCCTCCCAGGAATGAAATATGATGAGCATATTAGGAGATGAAAGTTGTAAATTTTCAAGGAAAACAGTCTTCTGTCCTTCCTCCGAAACGTCCATTTTTGTAATTGATTTTTGGGTGGCGTACCAGACTGGCGAAGGCGCGTGCGCGTCGCGTGCCCGACGAATCGTCGCTCTTCCCCAGCCGGCGAAACGCAACGCTCGGGTTGCACCTTAAAAGGGAATTAGCTGCTGGATTTGATTATTTCCTCCCCGCGTCGGCCGAGGAGACGGCGAGGAGACGGCGACGCCGCGCTCCGCTTTCTTGGCGTCGCCGTCAACCGCACGCGCGCACACCCGCGCGCACTTTTTATGGCTTCTCGATGTGTGGTCCTGCTCCGCCGCGGCTTCTGCATGCAAAACTCCGCTGTCAGCCATCATCGTGTTTTCACCCAAAACTGCACAATCCGGCCTCTGTTACGGACTCTTACACCCCCAGGCCCCCTCCACCCAAAAAAACACAGCGAGCTTACTTGTTGCTACTCTTCCAGCGTTCTCGCCTCCGCCGCGATTCTATTCGCAGAGCGTGAAACGGTTTCCTTTACGCCAAGTATGAGCGCTCGGAACCTGAAACCGGGTTGAGCCGCTCCCGCCCGACGGCCGGCCAACGGGAAGAGAGAAGACGGCGGTGGTCCTCGGAGACGAAAGATCACGCGGAGATGAGGAGGACGTCAATCGAAGACGAAAAACCAAAAGCAAAGCGGCGAAGATCAAAGGTCGCGGGGGGGCGGAGCCTATCCCGGGCCGTCTTCGGGTATTAGGCGGTGGACACCCTGAACCGCTTTGCCAGCCCATCGCGGGGCTCACAGAAACCAACAACCATCCGCACTCACACTCGCCCCTCGGGACAATGCGGAGTGTTCAAACAGCCTGCCGCGCATGTTTTTGGAACCGCAGTACCCAGAGAAAAGCCACACGGGCGTGTTTGGAAGTCGCAACGCCCGAAACAACCTCCTGTGTTCTCAGCGCGCTTTTGGTGCACTGGGGGGGGGGGGGGGGGATATTTTTAGACGGCCGCTGGGATTTCCTCCTGGCTTAGCTAACAGGTGGACGTGACGAGGAGGAGCCGCAACCCGGATGGCGCATACCGCCGCGGGGTTAGCGGGCGTCCCCTCCCCGGTGGGGTGCGCGGAACGCCGCCCCCGCGCTGAGGAAATACCATCCCGCCAATTAGACACGGGATGAAGTTTTGAGCGGACGCGGCGCAGGAACCAGTGACGTTCAAATATCGGGCTGCTCATCTGGCGATGTAGCTAGCGGGCGCGCGCGCCAACGCGGCGGGGATGGGACAGTTGGTGCACCTCCTCTAGCCGGATATTGAGTTTGGGGCATATTGCAGATGAGAGGGGGGGGGGGGGGCGTCAATCTGTTGTCGGGGCAGCGTGGCTTAAAAAAAAAAATGTGGGAAATGATGGGGTTATATTTGTAAGGGTGTGCGTGAGGCATAAGGGGGGACGGGGGGGAGGAGCCCCAAATGGAAAAGTTTATGCAGGTGGGCCAACCGTGTCAGGTTATTGAAGGGACCGTGTGGCGTGTTGACATTTTTCGTCAAAACGCGTCGAGGGATGATTGTTGGGAGGGTGGCATGTGTGCGATGGGGGTGTAAAGCCCCCGTGGGGATCCTGCAGTGGGTGCCTGTGGTCACGCACTGTTGTCGTTGTTATTGTTGTTGTTGAGAGCAAACTTGCCCGGATGAGGAAAGCAAACAGCAATTAGTGAGAAGCGTGCAAGTCGACGCGCCAGGCGGCGGTTCACTGATCAGGAGGCCGCGTGGCCGAAGGGAGGGGCGACGGAGGGTAATTGCCTAATTGTGTAATTTGCCCTCGCCGACGCCCGCTACGCACACGATGCGCCGCGGCCGATTTCGCCCTTTGAAGGCGCGCGGCAGAAGAATGGCGGCCGGCGGGCGGGTTAGCGTAGCGTAGCGTAGCGTAGCATGGGCTGGCGAGCGGCTGGCTCTCTGCTTGGCTGCCAGCGTAAACAAGAGACGGGGACACGCCACAGATTAGCCTCTCTTCACATTCCTATGCACGCACACACTCGTACACACACACACACACACACACACACACACACATACACACACACACACACACACTGCGGCTTCGTGCCACATTCCAAAAGGCAAATATTTGGACCCGGCCGACAGCTTCATGACGGACATCAGCTCGGTGCGATTTTGTGTCACCCGGTTTGACGCCAACATTCCGCCTCAAAGTGCGTTTGCGTTTCATGTGCTAAAGGTCGCCATTTAGTCGCAGCGCACGATGTCCATTCGCGGCATTTTTCCACCCTGATCATTCTTGCGTAAATAATCACGACTTTTCATCTGACAGTCCAACACGGATCCGCGCGTCGAGGTGAATGCTAATGCTAATTCTCCGCCGCAGTCCCCAGTTGGGCTTTCCCGCAACGATCCGAGATATTAAAATTGACATTCATTCAAAAAAAAAAGCGAAAGAAACCAGACGAGTCAATCATTTCTCAAGCATCATCGCGACGACAGAATCAACGATGTTCTCATCATCCATCGAGCAAATATCAGGACGGATCCGGTTAGCGCGCCGGCGGCCGCCGTCTGTCGTTTGTTCGTGCCGGAGGCATTTTTCGCTTTCCTGTGCCGTCCGTCTGAGTCTCGGGGGCAAATATTTCCCGTCTTTTGGCGGCGCCTTGGTTTCGAGTCACATGTTTGAGCAATTAGCGCTGGCTTAGCGCACATGAAGTTAGCGCTTTTCTGGGCTAATCCCCGCACTGCTGGCTCGGGACCCGCCGTGTCATGAGGTGGATTTACCGGGCGAAGACTAAGGCTGTTTTGTCACACGGAGGACGCCGCATTCCGTCCGTACAATCGAGATGGCGCCGTTGCGCTCGGAGAACACCGGCGCATGCCCGTGCGACCCAAGTCATTCGCTGCCAACGCTCCCAGTGCGTCAAAGGCGAGTCCCCGGTGCACTCCGATGGCGTTGCGATAGCAATTAGCATGTGACACTGTGCGATTCGCACCGATTAGGATACGAAGTGATTCACCCCAATTCTAATGATGTGCGATACGCCGAGGAGATCGTACGATACGAACGTGACTCAATCCGATGACGAAGAGATGCCAAATCAATCCCAATTTGATAGGCTGCGATGAACGATTATTTTCATCATCAATTAATCCATCGATTAATCCATCCATTATTTTGTCGATTAATCGACGGATTGATCACAAAAAAATAAAAAATACGTTTGGATTTCCATAAATGATTCAGCGACTCTCCCAAAAATGGATCGGTGTGATAATTGATGAATGGTTGTACCTCTGGGTTCGATTCAATATCATTCGCTCCAACGCGATAACGTTCAATCCGGTTGCAATTCAATGGACTCCAACGACGACACGTTCTCAGTGACGATGAACACCGTTGACTAAAAACGATGACGCAACACCGTAGCATTCACTCCAAATACGTAACCAGGTATATTTGAAGCACTCCAAATATGATGACAAACAAAATTCAAACATCAAAAAAGAGAGAGAGAAAAAAATCAGAATTCACCATTGCCATTACCTGCATCTTCGGGATCTTCATCATAATCTTCATCATCACCGGACGACAGAGAATCTAAAAACAAACAAACAAAAAACGAGTTGATTAAAATTTTTAATTTAAAACAAATTAAAATGTAATTTAAATTAATTTAAAAAAATAAAACAAATTTAAATTAAATTTAGGACACTTAAATTTAGGAAATTTCATAAATTAAAATTTAGTAAATTAAAATTAAAATGTTAATTTTAATTTTAAAAATTAAATAAAATAAAAATGTTAATTTTAATTTTAATTTACAAAATGTACTAAATGAAAATTAAAATGTTAATTTTCATTGAAAATGTTTAAATTCAGCTACACATCAGGCAAAGTTGCCGAAAACGTCAAACGTCACACTTGTTCATTTGAATACATTTCATCGGTCTTATCGACGCTGGCAAACAACGTGCGGACAGGGACTGCCACACGTAAAGATAACTGGCTAACGTAATGTCGCCCCCCACCCACCCCCCCCGTATTTTTGTTGACCGCCACGGACGGGCCTCCCGCGGGCCGTTGGTGGACCGTGCGAGGCGTCCACTTAGCACCGTCCGGGCGCCGTCCAGGCGCTAAAGCCGATTACACGGACGCCGCATATCTGACACCTTGCTCAAATATTTGAGGCGAAAACGCAACAGTGCGTGTGTGTGTGTGTGTGTGTGTGTGTGTGTGTGTGTGTGTGTGTGTGTGTGTTCCACGAGCTGTTTGGAGGGCCGCGTGCGCACACGTGGGTGGGGACAGGAAACGGCCTGCACACGCTGTACAAAGTCCCAGTTGACTTGCCGCTGAAAGGCGGACGAGTGAGTGCGAAAACCACTCCCAAAAGACGAAAATAGACACACACCACCTCTCCATTTTCTACTCTCAAAAGACACTTTTGGAAAATCCGGCCCCCAAAGCCACTTTCACTTAGCAATGTGAAATTTGCTTCACTTGTCAATCACGAGAAGACCCATAAAAAAGCGACGCCCCAAAAATGCACAGGAAGGAGGCCATTTTGGTTGAAAGCAGCAAGTTTGGCTCGGGAGCGTCCTGTCGAATTAAAAAAAAAAATAATTGCTTGGTATTTTGTGAGCTCGCCTGCCATGCGTAGACCCACGAAACAGTCTTAAAGAAGCCATGCTTGAAAATTTTGTGGCCTTGCAGGCGTTTGTTTTGACATTTTGGGAAAAATCCGCCTCAAAAGCCAGTTTGACTGAGCGACAACTAATTTGGTCGACATCTCTTTCATGAGTGAACCCACCAAAAATTCTCACCGTGCAACGCACAAAAAGACGGGAAGGCGGCCATTTTCCAGGGACGCTTGAAGACAAACATTGCCGCTCAATTCAAACATCGTATAAAAGCGGCCTCGTCCCAGAGCTTCAGTACAACTGCTAACTTGATTCGTTGATGCCAAAGTAGAAGTCATCCACCTCTGACGCAAACATTTCTTTCCCGGCTTGATGCCAGTGTGCGCTTCTCTCATTTCTTGCCACGCCATCTGTTGGCAATGATGAAATGTTTGCAGCTAATTGCTTTCTAATGAATCAATAAGTGCCTCAGCTGGTGGGCAAAAGTTGCCCGGCATGTCATCTCCACACACACACACACACACACACACATATACACGTTTTACATACATAGTGGGGACTTGGTGTGTGAAGGGTTTGCCCTGTGAATAACATGCCAAATGCACGCAACCACACACACACATACACATTTTTGCTACATAGTGGGGACTTGGTGTGTGAAGGATTTGCCCCGTGAATAACATGGCAAACGCACGCAACACACACACACACACACACACACATATACACGTTTTACATACATAGTGGGGACTTGGTGTGTGAAGGGTTTGCCCCGTGAATAACATGGCAAACGCACGCCACACATATACACGTTTTATATACATAGTGGGGACTTGGTGTGTGAAGGGTTTGCCCCGTGAATAACATGGCAAACGCATGCAACCACACACACACACACACACACACACGTTTTACATGCATAGTGGGGACTTGGTGTGTAAGGGTTTGCCCCATGAATAACATGCCAAATGCACGCAACCACACACACACGTTTTACATACATAGTGGGGACTTGGTGTGTGAAGGATTTGCCCCGTGAATAACATGGCAAACGCATGCAACCACACACACACACACACACACACACGTTTTACATGCATAGTGGGGACTTGGTGTGTAAGGGTTTGCCCCATGAATAACATGCCAAATGCACGCAACCACACACACACGTTTTACATACATAGTGGGGACTTGGTGTGTGAAGGATTTGCCCCGTGAATAACATGCCAAATGCACACAACAACACACACACACACACACACGTTTTACATGCATAGTGGGGACTTGGTGTGTGAAGGATTTGCCCCGTGAATAACATGCCAAATGCACGCAACCACACACACACGTTTACATACATAGTGGGGACTTGGTGTGTGAAGGATTTGCCCGTGAATAACATGCCAAATGCACACAACAACACACACACACACACACACGTTTTACATGCATAGTGGGGACTTGGTGTGTGAAGGATTTGCCCCGTGAATAACATGCCAAATGCACGCAACCACACACACACGTTTTACATACATAGTGGGGACTTGGTGTGTGAAGGATTTGCCCCGTGAATAACATGCCAAATGCACACAACAACACACACACACACACACACGTTTTACATGCATAGTGGGGACTTGGTGTGTGAAGGATTTGCCCGTGAATAACATGCCAAATGCGCAACCACACACACACGTTTTACATACATAGTGGGGACTTGGTGTGTGAAGGATTTGCCCCGTGAATAACATGCCAAATGCACACAACAACACACACACACACACACACACGTTTTACATGCATAGTGGGGACTTGGTGTGTGAAGGATTTGCCCCGTGAATAACATGCCAAATGTACGCAACCACACACACACACACACACACACACACACACACACGCACACACACCCCTTCACCTCCTCTTTTCGGTCCACCCCAAGAAATGCAAAGTCAGGCGTCAAGTAAAGATAAAAGAAGGTCCCTCGTCAAGTGCCCCCTTGAGTCCGGAGTTACACTTTCACGATTTGGAGAAAAAGACCTAACGTGTTGTTTTTTTCCCCCCTCACCCCCACCTGAAAATGCATAAGTAGAGCGCTGCGCAACAACAGCTGGCGCCCACGAAGCAGCTGGCCACAGTGGCAGGTGAGCTCATGGGGACGCCCGGAGAAAGCGAGCGACAATGTCCGACGACGACTGCGACCGATTCGCTCCGTGAAAAGAATGACATGACAGTGACGCCTCCTCCGTCGCGTGCGCCGGCTTCACGCTCCTGCGCTTTCGCAGTCCATTTTCCTTTCGAAGCCTCGAGTTAGACTCAACTCACTGTACGCGACAGCGTTTCCTATTCTGCTGCTGCCTAGATGGGTAGCGGTACAACCCGGGCTGGTCTTTGGCTTAGCTTAGCGCCGTTAGCATGGCCACGTTAGCATAGCGCCGTTAGCATAGCGCCGTTAGCATAACGGCGTGGACTTTTGGAGAGACCGTTTGCTGCCTCGACGGGTAGCGGGAGAAATCCGTCACCCGCCATAATTTCGCAAAAAAGGGCACAAGAATCCTCCGAAACCGGTTTGTCGTGCGTGGGTCGAAAGCGGTTCCATACCTGTCACCCTGATGGTGTAGTTGCTGAGCAGCCTGTTATTGCGGGCCAGTCGGCAGGCGTACACGCCCGAGTCCTCGTACGACACGTTGACGATGCGCAGCGTCCTCGGTCCGGGCCGCGCGCGCTCGCCCGGCGGCAGCACCCCGCCGTCCTTGTACCAAACGGCGGGCCCCCGGGCCGAGTCCTCCTCGGGGTCGCACGCCATCTCCAGGGTGTCCCCGACGCCCAGGACAAAGTCCTCCAGGAAGGCCGACTCGCCGGACACGGCGTCTGCGCCCAAGAACAACAATCGCCGTCGGCGTTTTGCACATCTTGATGTCAATAATAAAACATTGATCTTTTGTTTTTTTCCTGACTTCTGATTGGCTGAGAGGAATCACACGGGTGCATTCAAGTCACCAAAGACTCGGAAAGGCAAACGCGCCATTCAACGGGAGAGTCTTGCGCAATGTTTGCATGAGGTAAGCAGAGAGAAAAATCAACACGCCACGGCGAGCCTTCAAATCACACCTCTCCCTCTCGCTTCCACGCCGTTTCCCTGATAACCATTCGAGGGAATGCCGTGACCCCGTATATGCCCCCTCTTCCCCCTTCCCACACACACACGTCAGCCTCGGGAGCGACAATGCCACGAGTGTTTGCACACACACACATCAGAACCCTGGGAAAGGGCGAAGGAGGCGTGTGATAGACGAGCGCCTGACACGCCCACCGGTGACCCGGCGAGAAAAGGCGGAGGCGCTCCTGGAGAGCAGGCCGACGCGCACGAAACGGCAAGTGCAAAAACAGGCCAGAAAAGCTCACAGAGTTGATTCGTTCGGGACTCAAATTTGTTCTGCTGCCTAGATGGGCTGCAGAAGACCAATCAAGTTTGTGTAAAGGGCCACTGAATTTAAACGGCGACGTGATTTCAGTCAACGGACGACTTCTACAGGTCGATATGCAAATCATGAAGCTTTGTTGGGGCCGCGGTTGAATTGGGAACGCATAGACGGGTTGCGGTAGACATCTGTCCATTTTGCAAGCGGATGTTTTTTTATTGGCTGGACTGCGTTCGGGTGCTGACTTGCTCTTCTAGGGCCACACGCAATCTGACTTTGGCGCAAAGGTAATCGCAGCAAAGAACGACGCCTCGACGGGCTGCGGTAAGATGTCATCAAATTCAGCGAAATTTCACTCGGGCAAAGTTAGTGCTTCCAATCTGCACCTGGTGCCCCCACTTTTGAATAAAAACAATGACAATGGGCTAACGACGCCTCGACGGGCTGCGGCAAGATGTCACCAAATTCATCGAAAAAAATTTTGGGGGGTGTTTTCATTGGCTGGACTGCTTTCCCATGTTGTCAGACGCGGGGGGGGGGCTATTTCACTCGGGCAAAGTTAGTGCTTCCAATCTGCACCTGGTGCCCCCACTTTTGAATGAAAACAACGACAGCAAGCTAACGATGCCTCGGCGGGCTGCGGTGGGACGTCAGTCAAGCGAGCGGCTCGGAAATGACACGACCGGGCCGGCTTCCCGAGGGGACGTAGACCTCAGCGTACACCCCCGCACATATCTGCGACAAATCGCGCCTAGACGGGCTGCGGTCGTTAGCCAAATTAGCTTCATCGCAAATAGCTTGTTGGCGGACTGCAATGAAAAGATGACAACAAATGACGACTCGAGAGAGGCGGCGTAGACGTCAAAATTCATCAAAGTCACTCTGACGTCGAGGCCTCGCTTTCTCCGAGACTTCTGGTGCAACAAACAACTTTTTCTTCTTCTTCTTCTCCTTTCAAATGGCAAACAAAAAGGCCCATTGAGGAAAAAGGAAAACACGGAGGCGCCTGCGTTGCGAGCGGCAGCCCAATGAATGAATGGCTCACTGACTGGCGTATTTGCGCTGACCTCCGCAAAGGCAAATGAGAACATATGTCTTCAAATGTCTTCAGCGCGGAGGGCAGTGGCGAGGGGGGGGCGGAGAGGGGGTCATGTTACGGACTTGCTGTAATCGTTGCAGGGCCTTGACACTCAACGATATTAGCAACCATTTCAGCTCACAGTCATTTTGGGTTGAAACCAAAAGACAAGAGGAAGAGATTTTTTTTGGTCCACTGCGTTCGTTGACAGCAAATGTTTTGTTGCCCACCTGTCTAGGGCACCCGGTTCAAATTTGGTCGTGAGAGGAAAAACTCTTGGAGGGTTTTGTCTTGAAAGGACCCCTGCAGGTCGACGCGAAGGTGTGCAACGTGATAGACATGTTGGCAAAATAAAATTCATGTTCCTTCATGAAACTGGTTTTGGTGGCTGAATTTCTCGTGGGTGCACCACTGAACCAATGGCGAGTCATCAAACATGGTTTCTTGAAACTTTTTTGGTGGGTCTACTCACGATAGCTTTGTCGACCAAAATTCATTTTGCTAACTGAATTTCGGGCTTCGGGCTTCCAGTGTCTTTTGGAGCATGGTTTCTCGAGAACTTTTGGTGGGTCTACTCATGATAGATAGGTTAAAATAAAATCCAAAAATCATGATGCTGATTGAAACTGGCTTTGTGAGATGTTTTTCAAAAAATTCGATGGCTAATATTGAACAAAAATGGCAGACTGTCTGTTGAGGTGTTTTGTGGGTCTACTCATGATGGACAAGCCAGCCAAATTGTCGCTAATTGCTTTGGTGGCTGAATTTCTCTTGGGTGCACCACTGAACCAATGGCGAGTCATCAAACATGGTTTCTTGAAACTTTTTTGGTGGGTCTACTCACGATAGCTTTGTCTACCAAAATTCATTTTGCTAACTGAATTTCCGGCTTCGGGCTTCCAGTGTCTTTTGGAGCATGGTTTCTCGAGAACTTTTGGTGGGTCTACTCATGATAGATAGGTTAAAAAAAATAAATAAATCATGATGCGGATTGAAACTGGCTTTCAAAAAATTCGATGGCTAATATTGAACAAAAATGGCAGACTTGCGCTGTCTGTTGAGACGTTTTGTGGGTCTACTCATGATGGACAAGCCAGCCAAATTGTCGCTAATTGCTTCGGTGGCTGAATTTTGAATTAACACCAGCACGTTTTTGCTTGTGGGAAAGCCCTGAAAATGGCGATAAATCCGATCTAAGACCCGACGCCGACTATGAAGAAACGGAACTATTTCAAACGGCCTCCCTAATTGGAGCTTCCAAGACGCCGGAGGCCAAAAAGGATGTCGGGCGTCCCTCGCGGATGCCTCGCGGATGTAATTGGCCGCGAGATCCATCGCTCGCACGTTGAAGAAAAAGAGCAAAGTCATCGGCGGTCGTCGACGGCGTCTCTCCATCACCTGCTGAAATCTGGAGTAAGCGTGCTCAATTTGCTACTGGGTGGGGGTGCAACAAGAGCGGAATTCCTAATTGGTGAGCGAGCGCTTGGAAGTCAGATATGACTCATAAAGAATGCGTCTTCAAGGAGAATGATATTCAACTTAAGCCGAACCGCCCAAAAACCGTCAAAGTCCTCGTAAGTAAAAAAAAAAACCCACTGCGCTCCTGTAGGTGACCTCCCCCAAGGCCAAACATTCCGAAACTTTCAATGTCTTTTTCAAACAAAAATCCTGGCGCGGCAGTTGAGGCCATTCCACTCCAGTCCTGTAGGTGGCGACGATCCACGCGACAAGAGTTCGCAATTGAGCGGGGTGGCAAAGGCGGCTTTGACGCCAAAGCGCACAATTTGCCGATTTCAGACGTGGCTGCATAAGTGGCTGCCAGGAACGGGCGTTCCCAAACGTCGGGCCTGGTCTCGCCAAGTTGAACGCCCGACATCCACTTGGGACTTTTCAAACGTCACAGATGGCGATAAGACGGATGAAAAGCTGAACTTTCCCCGTCGCTATCGGCTCCTGTTTGAACAACGCTTTTTCAACAAGTGTGTGTGTGTGTGTGTGTCTATAAGCTGGTCAGTGTATAAATCAAGAGGCGGCGCGGCGCGGCCCTGCCCGCCCGCCCGCCCGCCCCGCCCCGCCTCTCGGTCCGATAACAAATAGCCCTTGACAATAACATAGGCCCTCTCATTGAGCCGGGGCCGGCGTGCGCTCGCAAAACGCCGTCTCTTCTGCGCGTCAAGAGGTTTATTTATCCTCGGCGAACCCGCAAGGAGGCCGGCCGGACGGCGGACCGTCGCCGCGGGAGGAAGAAAGAGACTCTTTATGCGGGGGCAAAATCTTTGCCATCGAGCGCCCCGGAGCTCGCCGAGGGAGACGCGAGAACGGGAGGCACGGCCGGCGCCCCGAGGGTTTTATCAAAATGCGGCCCCCCCCCCCCCCGGAGCGAGCTTGACTTGACAAGATGAAATCCGGTGGGCGCAATGAGTGGACCCACAAAAAAAAGGATCAAGAAGACAAAAAAAGAAAGAGGAAGGATGCTGTTTTGGTCTCAAGTGGGTATTCTATGGATGTCTGTCATTTTCCGGGTGTCCAAACTGGCCTTGGAGTGGCGCTGTGACATAAAAATAAAAAAATAAATCCAAATTTTCCTCAAATTCTTTCCTCATCGGAAAGAAGTCGAGGCGATTGTTTTTAGGTCGAACGATCGATTCTTTCCAGAGCGCTAATGGATATCAAGCTAGCTTGCGCTTTGGCTATCGCCACGCGAATTGCGGCATTTCCGCTACGTCGCCGTCAGTGCGCCGATCAACCGGGAGATGTCAAAACTGAGCAAGATGAGTGACTTGCGTGAAAAAACAAAAACAAAAACAAACAACCATTCGAAAGCTGATCTTGGACAACCAGAACAAAACCGCTAACCGAGGCTCCTTCGGCCGAGTAGCCACTCGGCGATTAAAAAGCAATCACGATGCGAAGGATCTCCTCCGGCGAGCACCGTTGCCAAGCTGCTGCTCGCGGCGCCGCGACAAACGATTGCTCTCATCGAACGGGATTTGTTTGTTTGTGTCCGCGACCGAGCGACGGGAACGGACCGTTTGCAACATCGGCGCGCTATCGGGACCCTTGTTTGAAAAGCCTGACCGGACTGGAAAGCCAAAACTCAGCCTTGGGGGGTGCTGGTTGCCAAAGCCAAAAGGAGATATGAAATCCTCGTTTTCCGATCGGAAACCGAACGACCGCAAAGTCTCGTTCGGGATTGAAACTTGAATCCAGTCCCGGAGACTCTCATTTCCAACCCTAATCCAGATCTGGAACCCTAACATTGATGTTTCTTCATGGGTTTTTATTCCCACATTACAACATGAGATAAAGACCACGTCCTTCAAAAAACCCGCCCGCAACCCCCAAAAACACAAACAGGCAAAAAAAATTTGGTCGAGTTTTGAGAATTTTAACCAAACGTCGGTTTGTTACTTTTGCCGACGAGGTCCCTGTTGTGGTGCCAAACGTGACATATCGCCGCATTCCAGACGGCGGCTGGCGCTTCCCCGCCGCCCGCCTGCCCCGCCCCCTCCGCCGCTTTCCCGCCAAACGGCTTCTTTTCACTTCCTGCGCCAAAAGGCTGCCAAGCGTTTGT
>JAKGUB010000521.1:1052500-1200000 GCA_026261675.1 Hippocampus mohnikei
AGGAAGATGAGGACGACGATGCGGGAGGTATGCGAGCCGACATCGAGGGAGGGGGGGGGGGGGACGAAGGAGGATGAGGAGGACGAAAACCGCGAAGAGGAGGAAGACGAGGACAACCAGGAAGACCGGCAGGATCGGTCGCAGGGGCGACTGTGAGGAATAACGGCGAAGGCGAGGAAGATGAGGAAGAGGAGGAAGAGGGGGGACGGTGAGGACGGTGAGGAGGACGCTGGTGACAGGCGACACCAAGACGACGACGGCCTTGAGAATGAGGAGATGACGATCACGGGCAAGATGATGATGATGATGATGATGATGATGACGACAGCCACCGGGAGGAAGACGAGGAAGAGGAGGAAAGAGGAAGACGAGGACGATGAAGGAAGACCGGACTGGCGTCCCAATACTCGAGTCAAACGGGTGCATCAACACGCACGTCTTAAGTTACACACACACACACACACACACACACACGGTCAAGAAAGCGCTGAGCTTGTCATGTCTCCCACAAATACACACACACACTAAATGTGTGTGTGTATGCGTGTGTGTATGCGTGTGTGTGTGTGTGTGTGTGTGTGCGCGTGCGCGCCGACATGAAAGCAAAAGCAGCACAAAGACTTTGGCCGTGGCCTCAAACAAAACGACGACGACTCCTCCGCAATAGTTTTCTTTCTTTCTTTCTTTTTTTTGATTAAAGCAAACATGTCCCACGTTTACTTTGGAATTTGATCCTCGCCGGTTCCTCCGCCCTCGGGGACACCAAAGAACAAGAAGGGTGTGGGGGAGGGGGCACAAAAACAACAACAACAAAAAATAAAAATAAGCCAGAAGAGTCCAATTAAATCCTCGAAGACCACGAAAACGAGCCCCCCGCACCCCCCCCCCCACCCTGCCCCGTGACACATTCACACATTTCACATGAACGTTATCACACAAAAAGCATCACGTCGGAACGCGATCGCTTATCATGGAAAGTGCGAAACGTCATTGCGCCCCCCCCCACCCCTTTGTTTGGATGCCCTGCGAGTCAGGAAGAGAAAGCGCGTCCTACCTGCGGGCTCGGCGACGGGCAGCCTGGCCGCCGCCGCCGCGCAGGCGGGCAGCAGCAGGACGCACGGCAGCCACAGCCAACGCCAACGCCACGCCGCCGCCGTCATCCCGGCGAGGCGAACGCAAGCGAGGCCCCACGCCAGCTCAGGCGGCCCCCGCAGCTCGCATGGCCTCCCACCTGGAAGACAAACAGAGCGCAGGGGGGGGGGGTCAAGTCACGTCAGGTTAGGGAAATACGGAGGTGTGAGAAAAAAAATGAGTAGTCAATTGTAAAATGAATTGGAGTCACTTTCTGTCGGCATAAAAAGCAGGATGACAGCAAATGAAGCCTTTTCAACCAAAACGTGCTGAAATATTTCGTTCTTTCAAAAACGACGCCATCCAAATCGATTGTTTTGTGTTTTTTGCGATTGTCAAGTGTCCTTGGGTGTCTTGAAAGGCGCTTATAAATCAAATGTATTATTATTATTATTTATGATTAAAAAGGTGCCACACCACCTAGTGGTCAAAAGTAGAATTCGACAACAAGAGTTACATTTATTAACTGTTGGAAAAAAGAAAAAGAAAAAAGCACAAGTACCTAAAATTTTATATTTCAGCACAGCCGCGTTTTTGGTTGGAAAGGCTTGATCCGCTGTCATCCTGCTTTTTACGCCGACAGAAAGTGACTCCAATTCATTTGATCACTGAACAGTTGTCAGCTACTCGTTTTTGGAGGTCATATTGAGGCGGCTTGACTTCTAACGAGTCGCGCATGTCGCCACTCCAAAAATGTCCTTCCAGTTGCTTTCAAAACTTCACGACAAGTTTGCAAAAACGCCGTTTTGATCGCCGTGTTGAAACAGCGTGATGCAACCGTCCGTGTGTGTCTTTCGGTTTTGTTGTGATCGTGGCGCTTTGTACTTTTGGTGTCAAAAAGCTGGAGAACCACGGAGCGAAACATTAAAAAAAAAACAACAAAAACAACAAAAAAGCGTCTCGGCCTGCGTTTTGGTGCAACTTGATTTTTCCAGAAAGCTTCTGCTTGAATTTCACGTCTCCCAACCTCCCAACCTCTGTTTTTTTCCTTCCATACCCGTCGAGCGTATGTGTACATAGCCCGGGAGTCACCTCGCCTGCGAGACGCCGACCGCGCGCACGCTACACAAAGGTTAGCGGGCGAGCGGTCTTGGCCGGCGCACACAGGCGCGTATTGTGCGTCCACAGAGAGGTGGTGTTGTGTTAACACTGCTGCTTTTCTTTCGCTTCCACTCGCCACGCGCACGCACGCGCGTCGCTAGCTCAGCGCCACTCCGCGTTAGCGGGACGATAAAGGCGACGCCGACGCTAATACGCCGACGCCTTTCACGTGGGGCCGACCCGCCCCGACGCCACCCGTTTGTTTACACGGCGGCGCTCAAGGGCCCGACGGCTGCTCCGGGATGGTTTTCCGATGGCGGCCGCACACGAAGAAGCGCTAAGCTTTTTCGCGGGTTGGACGCCCGACGTCGGCGGAAATTCTCACATGAGAGCGTTGATTTGAAACGCTATCTGAGAGGCTTCCTTGCCAACAGTTGCCACCAGAATCGTCGTCTTGCGTCTGCAAAAAGGCCTTGAGTCACAATGATCACTCCTTCACTCCCAAAGACGTTTTTAAACGTCTTTTCAGACTTGGTCTAGAATTGGCTGCTACCGAATGAGTTCATTGCATTTTTTTGGTCACGTAAATACGAGTGGTATCGGTACTTGGTATCGGTGAATACGAGAGAGTGAAATCCTCATAGCAACTGCCCCCTTGTGGAACTATTTGATCCAGTTGAGGAGCCGGGCGCTTGTTCTTGAGCTTTCGTAGCAGCTCAGGGGGCGACTCCTCCCAAAAACGCTTTCATGCGGCGTCGGACCCACGACGAGCGCTCAAACGCTCCCGACGTGTTTGCCATGCTAATATTTTCCGAGCATGAAAGGCGGCGGCGGCGGCGGTGAATAAAACATGACCGCAAATCATGCGCGGCTGCATCCTCGTGTGACGACCGACAGGTGCGCCTCCTGGTGGCGATCAACCCCCCCCCCCCGCCCTCCCGCCTCTCTCCCGCTCACTGTCAATCAATCAAACGCACCCCTGGGGTGAGAGAAGATAGTCATCAGCCGTCAAGAGGAGACCGGTGAGGGGGGGGTGTGCTTGTCAGCTCAACGTGATTAAAAAACATTTCAGAAGCCAACACGCCAGGAACGCAGCAAAAAAAAATGTCCAAGAATGTGCAAAGCGGGTCAGGTCGCTGCGCGTCGGGCGATGCACGCGTTGCAAACTCACCGCGCACGCGGCAGCGCTTCATGATGGTCAAGAAATAGTAGTGTCAAAATATGGAGTCAAATATGAGAAAAAATATGATTTAAAAAAAAAAGGCATCGTAATTATGAATCATCGAGCCTGATTTATAATTCTCGAACTTATAAAGTCAATTTTTTAAAAATGCATCAAAGTAAAACTATTCATATAACACGAATAACAAATATTTTAGGATGATTAATTAATTCAATTAATACAGCAATAATGATCAAAATGATCCATTCTAAATTTGGATGAACAATGTAGTCGGTTTAATTTAATAAATGAAATGACTGGAGTGTGCTCAATAAAAATAACAACAACAAAAAAAAGGAAATACAATTAAATTAATCAGATTTTAAACACAAAATAAAGATGCCTCACTTCAACCTTCAATCCAAATCTCCGACAACGGCATTTTTCTCGCAGGCCAACTTTTGTTGTCACGTTTGAAATTGCCATTCTGGTTTTGCTCCACATGCAGAGTGCCGTCGCTCAAAACAGGGAGAACCGGTCTCCTTCTCAAGAGCCGATCGGAGGCCCGAGGAGTGTCAAAACGTACCATTAACGCGTCGACGGCGACATTTATCACGCAGCCCCCCCACCCCCCTCCCAACTTGGAGCTCCTGCAGATTGCACTTTGAGCAGCTATCATTTGATCCGGCCAAGAAACATTTCTGAATCCCGTGGGAGATCTCTTCTGGAGGAACTTCACAGGCAACGTTTAGACATACCACTTGTTCACCCCACACACCCCCCAAAAAACTCACAAAAAAAAAAAGTGATGATGATGATGAATTCAATTCCCCCCATTTCAATTATTCATCAAAGTGCCCCGTCAACATGAAAAGAGGGATGAGTGCGAGAAGACCATCGCCTACTTTGCATATTGGATATATTTAAAAAAAAAAAAAAAAACAGAAAAAAAGAGTGTCAACTAAAATATTTGTTTGACACGTCGGTATCAAAAGCTGCAAGTTATATCAATTTTTTTTTAATTCGAAAATATGTTTACAAGTATCATGGTATCGGAGCACCATATCGATTTTCGATTTAAAGAACTGCATTGCGTGGCGATGTAGGATCATCTCTGCAAATGATATTCCATGATATCACATACACGTATACATCATATACATATATATGGTCGTTCCTCTCCAAATGTGTGTGTGTGTGTGTGTGTGTGTGTGTGTGTGTGTGTGTGTGTGTGTGTGTGTGTGTGTGTGTAGAATCCCAACCGCAGCGTTTAGCAATAAATAAAAAACACCAAAATTAAAAAAATGATATGACGAGGCTGGACTGGATTATGGTTCCAGAAACACGCGCGCGCGCACGTGCGTGCACGCTCCCGCACACCGATTGGAGTCAACCTGAACGCTCCAAGCAAGTGAGCCCGCTCGTCATTTTCACAGGTAAACGTCAATCAGAGCCGCACACCGATCGAGGCATCCAAACTCACCCAATGTACGTCCGCGTAGGCTGCCAAATGTACGGAGTAATTCCACAGTCCAACTCTCACAACCTCCCAAAAAAAAAAAAAGTCCTTGCTCCTTTCACGTTTTTCTTCCTCCCCCCCTCACGATATCCTCCAAAAGTGCGAGACCAAAAAAAAATAATAATAATAATAAAACCGCTTCCAAATCAAACTGGTCGACCTGCGACGGTCCGGCGAACGGCGCGCTGCGGTCCAGAAAGTCGGAGGTAGGCGGCCGCCCTCATGCCGTCTCGGTGGGCGCCGACAGCCGCGTCGCGCTCGGCTCCGCACGCTCGCTCGGAGAGACTCGCTGAGAGTGGCCGAGCTCGGCAGCCTCCGCTCGGACAAGTGAGCGGAAGAGCGCGGGGCGGAGAGCAAGGCATTGGAGCGAGCCGCCGCCGCGAAGCTGGCGGGGCTCACGGCAATGTATCCGGTTAGGGGATTTCACAATAAGAGCGAGGAACGTGGGAAAACCTCTCTATTCGGTACAAAACCAAAATAAAGACACGATTAAAATAAGAACACATGTTGGGGATTGATTGTACGCCAAACTTTTGACAACTCTAATTTGGACATGATGCCACACGACACTATTGCGCCACTGATTCGACTTTTAATTATTGAACACTGCAATAATGTGGGCTTTGTTTGTTTGTTTGTTTGGTGCCATTTTGCACCACTATTATTATCATTTAGACAACATATCCTGTTGGCAATTTCAAAATAAGATGAACCCCAATAGGTCCCAAATCACTTGATTTTTTTTTAGAGTTGTGAGTTTACGAAGATATTAAAATGCAAAGGGCATTAGAGTTCTAAACGATTAAAAGCAGGTTTTGTTTTTCGTTGTTTTTATTTCGTCATTTTATTTGAGCACACTGGCATTTTTGTATTCCCATTTTTGTTTTAGTCACAACATGACGTAACTTATTCCTGTAATGTCAAGCTGAATGTTGCTGACTGACCAACAGCGAAGGGGAAAGCTTCCAAAATAAAATTCTAAACATCACTCAACAATCCCAGAAGATCCAGATCGAGTCGTTTGCTGCCAAAGGGCTGAAAGTGCAGGAGGGAAGCAGGAAGAAGCAACCTACCAAAATAAAAGCGATGCATCACTGAAAAATCATCTTCATGAGGGTCGCGGGCATGCCGTCGCCTATCCCCGGCCGTCTTCGGACAGCCGACGGGGTGCGCTCTGATCTGGGGGGCCGACCAATCGCCAACCAAAGACATTTGTTGACAACAACTTGTTACTCGATCACGGCCAAAAATAAAACAAGGTAACGGAGCTAAAAGCAACATTTGTACTCACACCAGCCACAGAAGTTCAAAGTCCAAGACGGCCAGTCGTAAACTACCAAAACAAAACGGGTTTTTCAGCAGCTAGCAGAAGCGGACGCTAAGCTAGCAGGCTAAAGTGACAGTAAATGACGTTTTAACAGGCGCTAACTCGCGGGCCTAATTGGCATCGGCTGTAAAACGGGACGCCGCTGTTTTGAGAGGAAGGACTTTATGGCGCCGTAAAGCGGCTCGGCCCGACCCCCCCGGGCCACGAGGAGTGTGCCGCCATCGCCGTAACTCACAAGGGCGACCGATCGCCATGATTTGTGACGACCATAAATCACCACAGAGACGTTTACGCCGGGAGACACTCGCTGGACACTTCATTAGGAACACCATTGTGAAAAAGAGACTGCCCCCCCCCCTCCAAAAGCCCCCTCCAGCTCCACCAAGATAATATCAGGCTGTTTATTTTCTTACATACACTCACACACAATCCTTCACTCTCATGCTAACACACACACACGCACATACAAACTCTCACAAGCACAAACACTTGCGAGCACACACGAATGTACACCAACTCAAGCACACGTGCGCACTCACACACACACACACGCACACACACACCTCCCGCGCCCCGAGGGAGTAGCTGATGAGCGGATGAACAATGAATCTTTTCACGGAGTTAAAAATTAAACACGTGAGAGTTCATTGGCAAGTCAAACCTTCAAACAGGTTGAAACACGGAAGCCGCTGCAAAGTGGACGAGACGGATTTTAAATGATTAGCGACTATCCTCACGCTCGTGCGGCAAAAAATGTATTTATTGAGGGTGCAAAAAAAAAAAAATTTGAAAAAAAAAGACCTCCCGTGGATGAGTATCGTAGCGTTAGCATTTTGGCGCTAACAGCAGCCACAAAAGGGACACCCGCAACAAGATGGAGGTTGGCGCCAATGATGAAGAGGCGTTGGGGAGCACCGGGGGGGAGCGCGGGTGCGCATTACGCAGCGTCTGGTTGAGCGAGCGGCGGGCCTGAGGAGAGCCGGCGGCTCACTTTCTCCACACGGCAATTTGGCAGATTGCTACTTGGAGGACGTCCACCGCGAGCGGCGGCGGCGGCGGCGGCGCTTGGGCGCTTTCCATTTGGAGCTTCGGCGCAAAGCGGGAGCGAGCAAACAAAGTCGTTCAGGATTCGTTTTAGGGCTCTTTGCAGGGGCAACATAAAGAACGCGCTAAAAGTCGGCAAACACCGTTTTGGTGACGCAACAAGTGTACGTCAGCGTTTGACATTCGACAAGAAATCGACGTCCGGTCGAATCGCATTCCCAACGAGGAGGATTCGCGCCGCTTCAATCCAATCAGAGGAGATGCGAAAACGTGAAGTGAATCACCCATCTTGAGTTCCATAGTTAGCTAGCTAGCTAGTAAAACTAATAATTAGTCATTAGTTAGCTAGCTAGCTAGCTAGCTAACTAATAACTAATGACTAATAACTAATAACTAATAACTAATGACTTGTTAGCTAGCTAGCTAGCTAGCTAGCTGTGTTATGACGATGAGTCACCGCGATGACAATCAGTCAAAATTCATTCGAAATCGCTCCAATTGCAACGCGGGGAGAGCTGGAAGAAGTAGCTAGGGGAGGGGGAAGTCCGGGCTTCCTGCTTAAGCTGCTGTCCCCCCGCGACCCGGCTAAGCGGTAGAATATGGACGGATGGCTCGGTCGCTAACGACAATCGCAAAGCGATTCAGTTTTGGCAGCAGACGGCGTCCGGGATGCCAAATTGTCTCGCGGGCGAGTACGCTGGCCGCTTGTTTTCCAGGCGCCGACAAACTGCAAACCAAAATGGCCGCACACGCGGGTTCTTTTTTCCAAGCGGCCACTTCCCGGGACGGGCGGACGACAATCGGTCGCCTCGTGCCAACGCGACGTCCGCGGCGACACCGCGCATGCGCTCCAATTTCGTTTTCGTTGCCCCGCCGACTGTCCGCGGAGCTGCCTGGGAAATTGCGTCAATTCCCAAAAGGCGGAGCGAGCGCGGGCCTGTCATCTATTATCTAGTATCAGTTGGCACGCGTCAGCTTCGGCGCATTTTCATTTTCTTCACCAAGAAGAAGAAAACGAAGGAGGAGGAGGAGGAGGCAGATGAAAGGCCGCTTTTCTGCCGCTTTTTTCATCCGAAGGCTATTTTTAGACGCTTTCATGAGCGGCTCCTCGTTGGCCGCGTGAAACGCGGGTGCGCGGATGACGGAACAGGTGGGGGGTGCGCTCGCTGACACGCGACGTCACGGCGGTGCTTGAAGATGAAGAGTGCGCCGTGCGGCGTTCCCGCTCGAGTGCAACGGCGCGCTCGTTGGCTCGCATCCAACGCGGGTGTCGGGGACGCAATGCGGAGCGCGGCGCAGATTTCCCGCCCGAGCGCGTTCGGGGAGCGGCCGGCTCGGACCGGTCGGACCGGTCGGCGGGAAACCGCGGAGCCGTCAATCAAAGCGCATCGCGGCTCAGAGAGGCGCGCGTGTCGTGGCGTGGCGTTGACATTCCAGACGTGACTCGGTCGCCGGCGCGGTCGCTCAACGGGTATTTTGGTGTCGCGGATGCGGACGAAATGAGTGTCGAGTCAAAATGCATCGAAGAATGACAGGAATGCCAATTGGAGAGAAGTCCGCGAGTCGACTCGTCTGCTCGACTCGTCGTCCTGGACGTGGTTCTTCAACCACTTCTTGACTTTTAAAAAAACAGTTCGCAAATTTGTTGGCACATTCATTCGAGTTTCTGGTTATGGATTTTGACTTCATTCTTGTCACAGTTTTTTATTTTTATTTTTTATTTTTTATTTTAGTTAGTTAGCTGCTCAACAAGTGTCTGCAAGTGCTTTCCTCCATAGCATTCAAAGGAAACTTTATGAGTCAAATTAAAAATGAATCTGTGCAGGTTTAGGCGCTGACTCCTTTTTCAAAATTTGGCAACAAATTTGAGCCACGGTCGGGCCTTAAAAGTGCGACGAGTGAACAACTATCGTAGCATAGTCGCCTAAGTCCTATCTGAACATTTTCGGTCAACGAGTATCTGCCAAAGTGTCATACTGTCACAATATCCATCCATCCATCCATTTTCTGAACCGCTTGATCCTCACTAGGGTCGCGGGGGGTGCTGGAGCCTAACCCAGCCATCTTCGGGCAGTAGGCGGGGGACACCCTGAATCGGTTGCCAGCCAATCACAGGGCACACAGAGACGAACAACCATCCACGCTCACATACACACCTAGGGACAATTTAGAGTGTTCAATCAGCCTGCCATGCATGTTTTTGGAATGTGGGAGGAAACCGGAGTGCCCGGAGAAAACCCACGCAAGCCCGGGGAGAACATGCAAACTCCACACAGGGAGGCCGGAGCTGGAATTGAACCCGGTACCTCCGCACTGTGAAGTCGACGTGCTAACCACTGGACTACCGGGCCGCTGTCACAATATCCATTCAAAATAAATAAATACATAAATTAAAAACACATTAAAAACAAAAAAAAAGAAAAGAAAACGGTGACTGTTTAGCAAGAATATGGCAGTTTGACAAAGGCAACCCGCGCGAGCAAATTTCCTGCGGGCCGCGCCGTGGAAACTGCAAGTCACGCAGCGGTAAAAGAGACGTCACTAGCTGACAAGTCGCTCCGCCTCAACGTTTTGCACCAGCGCTTTGCTCGGTTGGTCACGCCCAAACCTCTTAATCACACCCGCGCACGCACTCGCTCGCGCACAAACACCGGCGTACCCCTCAAGCCCTCCCCTCCCTTCAGCGCACAGAATTGCGCCGCACAGGATTGCGCTGCACAGATCGCGCCGGATAGGATCGCGCCGCACAGGATCGCGCTGCACAGGATCGCGCCGCACAGGATCGCGCCGCACAGGATCGCGCCGGACAGGATCGCGCCGCACAGGATCGCGCCGCACAGATCGCGCCGCACAGGATCGCGCCGGATAGGATCGAGCCGCACAGGATCGCACCGCACAGGATCGCGCCGTACAGGATCGCGCCGGATAGGATCGCGCCGCACAGGATCGCGCCGCACAAGATCGCGCCGCACAGGATCGCGCCGGATAGGATCGAGCCGCACAGGATCGAGCCGGACAGGATCACGCTGCACAGGATCGCGCCGGATAGGATCCAGCCGCACAGGATCGCGCTGCACAGGATCGCGCCGGATAGGATCGCGCTGCACAGGATCGCGCTGCACAGGATCGCGCTGCACAGGATCGCGCTCACTTTCACAAGGAATCGCAGGCGCTGCTAAAACATGATATAGAATCGCACGCGCACAGGGCGGTATAAGCGTGCGCTAAAAGACTCGTAATTTGTGTTGTGCCAACAAAGGCTTGCTAATCCCGCTGAGGCTTTTGTCGCAGCCGTGCGTGCGTGCATGCGCGCGTGTGTGAGCGGTGGGGGCAAATGTGGTGCAGGGCGGAGTTTCTCGAACCAGACCTCTGCACCCTTTCGTACCCCCGCGGTGCCAGAGGGGTCACGGGGGTCCCGAGAGGGGGGTGGTATTTTGGTATGAAAAAGGGAGGGGTGGGGGATCGGGCCGTGACGCTTGTTGCAGTCGTTTAGCTAAAGACGGAGATGATCTCTCTGATATCTGCGGGGGGAGGGGGGGGGGGCGGCCGGTGGAAATAAAGTCACCAATGTGTGACAGGTGGAAAGGGAGCGAGCTAAAAGCCTTGGAGTCACCCCCCTCGTGCTCCAGCAACCCCCTTGGACCCCCTCACCCCCCTCCCTCCCACCACCACTGCCAAACATTCCCTCCCGATCCTCCTCCCTTTCTCTCATCCATCCTGCAGCATTCCACAGAGTCGTGAGGATCAAACTCAGCTTTCAGAGAAGAGCCCAGCAGGAGAAGGCCGATCCCAGTCGGGAGGATTCCCGCGTGTCCGCAAACGGGACAAAGCGCATTCAAAACAACCCGGCATCTCCAATTCTCACGGGAGCAGCCGAGTGTGAAGCGGTTTGGGGATGAAAATCAGCACCTCCAAATCTGAGACTGTGTCGGAAAAGGGTGGCGTGCCCTCTCCGGGTCGGGGATGGGATCGCGCCCCGAGTGGAGGACTTGAGCTCTCGAGGGAGGGCAGGATGGAGCGGGAGATCAGCCGCTTCCCCTCCACCTCAGATGAGGTGGCTCGGGCATCCGATTAGGACGCCTCCCGGGTGAGGTGTTCTGAGCATGTCCCTCCGGCAGGGGACGAGCCAGGACATGCTGGACAGAATCTGTCTCCAGGCTGGCCTGGGAAGGCCTTCCTGGGATGAAGTGGCTGGGGAGAGGGAAGTCTGGGTTTCAGATCGGCGACCCGACAAGAGTCGTGCATGTTGGACAGGAAACGGTCCCGTGATGGCGCCGTCTGGACGTGAAGAGGCGACGTCCAAGTTGTGACTTCAACTTTGAAGACGTTTCAAGACCAAATTGAGGGTGTTCACTTCAACTTCCAAGCTAGGGTGTGTGTTTTAAGTGAGCCATCAGTTCAGGTTAGGCTTTCAAAATCGGAAGCGGTCACATGGTCCGCGACATCCTGTTCACGTTTTTTTTTTTGCATCGCGTCAGTCCTGAAACAATGGGAGTTCATTTCAGACCTGCTCGGTCCCATTGTGCTACCCGCACAATGCCGCAATGTTACCACCCATTGTTAGCATTGTCGTCCTCGTAGCCGCTTTTCACTTTCTACCACAAGGGGGGGTTTTTTGTGTGTGTTTTTTTTTCGCTCCCTGGCACTGGAACATTCCGTGACAGCCGCCCGTCTAAGCGGACGCCTCGTCACCGCACTTATCACCTCGCCGCAGCCGCGTGTGCGCCGGCCGCCGTGCTCGTTGGCAGCGTTGAGGCGACTTGGCCGGTACTGCTCAAGCATTAGCCTCCGCGCGCCACGGGGGGAGCGGGACAAATTAAACATGCCCGTCGCGTCGCGTCGCTTCGGCCCGGCGCAGGCAAAAGCACGAAAGAGGCTTTCACGACAAGCACGGCGGGATTTTGGACGTGCGGTCGCAATTCGCCGGACACTTGATTAGGTACACCAAAAGGAATCCCGCCTTGATAAAGAGAACACAGGTTTTTTTGGGGGGGGTGGGGACAAAACTGTCTTTTCAGGGCGTTCACCGTCTCGTTCAGCCTGATATGAAAGAAAAAAACATTGCCACCAAAGCAAATTTGACATTTCGTAGGCATTTCTGTCAGGAGTAGACCCACAAAAAAAGTCTCAGCAAGTCGGCCATTTTGGTTGAGGACTGCACTGTGCTTAAGAACTGAACAAAAATTCCAGTTCCCGAAGCCAACTGAACTTAGCGACACGAGATACACCAAAAAGGTCTCAGTCGGTCTGTTCTGTCCCCGATTTACAGCTCATCTAAGTTTGAATCTCGCATTTAAGTTGCACTAAAGTAACGTTAATATTCCTATACGTAGTTAAGAGTATTTCTTTATGCAACGTAACTTTCGATTTCATTGTCAACAGCGTCGTCCACAACGCGGAAAGTGGAGCGATAGATCGTCGATGAGAGAAACGTCACGATCGTCGAGTTCAATCCGGCGCAATCCGCAGACGCCTCACGCCTTTTGGTAGCATCGTGGCTACGTACACGTTTGTTTTGTCATCGGCGAACAGTTCTGTGACGCTTTCTGTTGGAAACGCCGCTCAGCGATGCGCACAAGAAACATGCTAGGATTGGAGCTAGCGCTCGCTAATTGCGTTAGCGCCATGGCGTCTTGCTAATTTGGCGGCCGTGGTCATGTTATCCAAACTTTTCCCGCTAAAACGCGCCGCGTTTTGAGCTCAACTTGCCCCCGATCGCCCACGTCGTCATCCCCAAAAATAGTTTGCGGGAGGCCGACCGACTGCCGCGATGAAATGCTTGTGTGTGAACTAAACAGCGGGCGGTATCCCGTCGCTCTCGAGCATCTTCCGGTTGCCCCTGGCAACTGTCGCGTGACGCAAGCAGCATCAAGTCAAACGGCAACGACCCACATCAAGTCATACCTCAAAGGAACCGTCTGACTGAGGGCTTCCCCGTCGCGCTCGTGATTGATTTTGGAATCGCCGAGGTAAAACCCGAAAAAGGCCTTTTTGCTTGGAAACGTCAAACCTATCCGACTGCGAAACGCAACACAGGACGCGGCGTTTATCCGACAGTCACCGCGCCGCTTGCTCCCGTGTTGTCGCCGCAGATATAAATACACCCCCGTCTGCACCGGCACGGCTTTTATAGGGACATTAAACCCTTTTTTTTTTCCGTCAACACCGCACAAGTGTTGCTGCCGCTGCTGCATTTAGCAGCTGAAAGACGTCCAGTCTGCCTGCGAGAGGACCACCACAGGCTTTTCATTGTCCCCCCCCCCCCGCCACAGCCTCCCCGCCGCTTCATGGGTCGCTCTTCTGGGGGGTTTTTGGGAGCTTTAGAACGCCCCCCCCGGTCCACCCCTCCAAAAACAAGAGGCGACCTCGAGTAGCAGTCGAGCTCTGGAGCCAGTTGTGACCATTAAAAAAATTTTAAAAAATCAAATCAACACAACGAATGGAAATGTGACCATCGCTCAAGTGATGTGAAAAGAAAAATATTTTTGGTCAAGCGACAAATTTGGCCGACACGCGCCTGAAAATCAGGTTCTGCCGCCATGGGGGGAGGAGGGGGTTCTTTGGTGGTGGACCATGACTGTTTTATTCAGGGAAAAAATCGTTAGCCTACTCGCATAATTGACTGACTGACTCATCATATCATTCAGAAAAGGGCATCGTGCTTGCTGAACTTGTTGGCGTCAACCCAAATCATGGCAACCGAGGAAACTGGATTTTGGTTTCATTTGTTCCCCTCCTTCTCTCGTTTTCCAAAAACATTCAGGAAAAGGCTTTGGTCAATTATGCTAACGAAACGTCGGCTCGGTGAAGGTTGGGAACCGGCGCGGAAGGAGACGCGGGATGGCAGCTGCCTTTTGCTTTGCCCTGAAATAAATGGAGCTAAACGGTGGATATGTATCACGGGCCCTAACCTCAGGAAGCTAACTCTCAGTGTGTGTGTGTGTGTGTGTGTGTATTTGGCATGTTATTCACGGGGCAAATCCTTCACACACCAAGTCCCCACCATGTAGCAAAAACATGTATGCGTGTGTGTGTGTGTGTGTGTGTGTGTGTGTGTGTGTGTGTGCGTGCGTGTGTGTGTGTGTGTGTGTGTGTGTGTGTGTGTGTGTGTGTGTGTGTGTGGTTGCGTGCATTTTGGCATGTTATTCACGGGGCAAATCCTTCACGCACCAAGTCCCCACCATGCAGCAAAACATGTATGTGTGTGTGTGTGTGTGTGTGTGTGTGTGTGTGTGTGTGTGTGTGTGTGTGTGTGTGTGTGTGCGCACATTTGGCTTGTGTGTTGGCGGGCCTAGCTCGTAGGGTGGTAGTGATGCGTCTAGTGCAGCATGCTAGTGAGACGTTGCATGTAGGGATGCATGTAACTTCCCTCCCTTAGTTCCTGCCGCTGACCAACCCAGTTTGGGTAAAGGAAGCCGAGTGTGTAAGTCTTCGAGGTCAGTACATAGCCTCTCCTTCACCAAGACTCCTATTGTGCCTCCTCGTGGCATCGCACGGTAACTGGCCCCCTGCGAGGCCAGGCTAAACCAGTAGGGGATCTCGGAGCAGCAGTGGGCCCTAGAGGTGAGGTGTGCAGGCCCACTACAATGTGGACACGCCCTGGCACCTCACCATCCACTGCCCCATTGCCATGTGGGTAAGCCCGGGGGGGGCGTATGGCTACGGGAGTAAACCCGAGCGAAAAATCTGTGTTCCGGGGATTCACACTGGGCAGGTTCCCGACAGACTGGATTTCTGGCAGTCCCCTGCAACCGCACTCACTTGAAGGTCGTCTCGAGTCTTTTCTCCTGCCACTGGAATAAGGTGTGTGTGGCCAAGACTGTGGGGGGAGGAATTGCGCGCCCCGCCCCTCACACTAAATCCATTAGCAGCGCAGGCTTCAGCTTCCACCATAGAAGTCCTCTGGCGATGGGACAAAAGTAACGGGGGCAGGTCAAGGATGTGACTGGAAGCTTCTAGCTTGAATCCTGCACAGGCGGCGCAGGCATGATGGTCGTTGTGAAGATGGGATGGGACAACATCCTCCTTCGGCAGCATCCTGTGCGTCTGGGCAGACCTATTCAGGGACCGCACTGCCCACCCCTTACAGGGAAGGGTCTAGAAAAGGTGACCCAAACATTGCTTGTTCCCCCCACACCCGGGTGGCCTACCGCAGCCACCAAGGCATCCCTACTATGCGGTCGAAAACGCAAAAATAAAACGAAACCCATGACTATGAATCTGGCTACCTGGAATGTCCGCACCCTCCTCGATGTTCGAGGCGGGATAGAGAGACCTCGAGACGGACTGCCCTCATTGCACATGAGCTGAAGAGGTACAACATAGATATTGCGGCACTTAGTGAGACTCGGTTCTCTGGTGAGGACTCACTCACAGAGGTTAGTGAAGGCTACACCTTCTTCTGGAAGGGTCTCCCGGAGGATGAACGCAGACTCCACGGAATTGGCTTTGCTGTAAGAAGCAAACTACTCGTCAACATTCCTGAGTCCCCCAAGGCATCAGTGAGCGGCTTATGACCTGGCGTATCCCCTGGTGAAAGGGCGCTTTGCTACTTTGATCAGCGCCTATGCCCCCACCTTGGATGCCGACAACAACACCAAAGACGCCTTCTACGAGTCCCTTGATGCTGTTCTATCTACAATTCCTGACTCGGACAAGCTTGTCCTGATGGGTGACTTCAATGCCCGAGTAGGCACTGATGCCACACTCTGGAGACAGGTCATCGGAAGTCATGGGGCGGGAAAATAAACAACAATGGCCTCCGACTCCTCTCTCTGTGCTCTGAGCATCAACTGATCTTAACAAACACCATCTTTCAGTTGAAAAGAAGTATGTCACATCATGGATGCATCCCAGGTCCAAACATTGGCACCTACTGGACTACATCATTACTCGCCAACGGGACCAAAATGATGTCTGTATAACTCGGGCCATGCGTGGGGCTGAGTGCTGGACTGATCACCGGCTGATCAAATCCATACTCAAGCTGAGAATTCGACCACCACACAAGAAACAGCAACCTCGAAAGCGATTCAACTGCAGAGCTCTGGAATCCCCAAACTGTGTGGCCAACTACCGCAGCAAACTAGCAGAGGGGCTTGCCACCCTGGAAGAGGACAGCAGTGTCCTTGACATGGAAGATGAGTGGGCAAAATTGAGGTCAGCAATACACGAAGCTGCCTCCGTGACCATCGGCTTTATCCAAAGAGACATCAAGATTGGTTCGACAATAGCTCTGCAGCAATACAGGAGCTACTGGAAACCAAGCGTAAAGCCCACGCCACACTGCTCTCAACCCTCACTCTCCACTTCTCCTCTCTCACTACAAAGCCATCCGTAGTGAGACACAGAAACAACTTAGGATTATGGAAAACGAGTGGTGGCTTAGAAAAGCCCAAGAAATCCAGAGGCACGCAGACAACAACAACACATTTGCCTTCTATGATGCTGTTAAATCCTTGTATGGTCCACAAAGACAAAACATCGTTCCAGTTAGATCTGCAGACGGCTCTGTGCTACTCAAGGAAAAAGAGCAGATACTTGAGCGTTGGGCCGAGCACTTCCACTCTCTGCTAAATAAAATAAATCCCTCTGATCCATCGGTCCTTGAAGCCCTCCCAGAACTTCCACAGTTCCCTCCTCGATGAACCACCTAAGTTCACAGAGGTACTCTCCGCAGTCAGAAGTCTTAAAAACAACAAAAGCGCTGGCCCAGATGGACTCCCAGCTGAGATCCTCAAGAAGGAGGTTACCTCTTAAAGCGACAGCTACACCACCTCATCTGCAAAATCTGGCAAAACGAGACACTCCCTCAGGAATGGAAGGACAGCAACATTGTCACCATTTACAAGAGGAAGGGAGACAAGTCATCCTGTGACAACAGTCGTGGCATCTCCTTGCTCTCAGCTGCTGGCAAGGTTCTTGCAAAAATAATGCTGTTCCGCCTAACAATGCACATCACTGAGGATATCCTCCCAGAGACACAGTGTGGCTTCAGACAGAACCGAAGCACTCTGGACATGGTCTTTACAGCACGTCAAGTCCAGGAGAAATGCAGGGAGCAAAACAAGGACCTCTACATTGCCTTCATTGACCTCACTAAGGCCTTTGATACAGTTGACCGGGACATTCTTTGGCGCATACTGCAGAAATTCGGGGTCCCCCCTAAATTTCTTGGCATCCTCAAGCAGTTTCACAGTGGCATGCAGGCATCTGTACTAGTTGGTGGCCAAAAATCTCCTCCTTTCCCGGTGAAAGTTGGGGTGAAGCAGGGTTGCGTACTGGCCCCAGTCATATTCAATCTTTTCCTGACGGCAGCCACACTCCTCTTTCATAAGACCATCCAGGAAGATGGAGGTGTGAAAATACAGTTCAGACTCGGCGGGAGCCTGTTTAACATCAGGCGCCTACAGGCCAAGACGAAGACCCTGACTAGCAACATCCACGAGCTACAATACGCAGACGATTGTGCTCTCCTGGCCCATACCCCAGCTGCCATGCAGCATGCTCTGAACACTATGTCTTCTGTTTATAGCGCACTGGGGCTTGTGATTAACATCCACAAAACAGAAGTCATGACGCAAGAGAAATCTCCACCCCCATCTTCAACATCAGCGGCGCCGCCTCAAGGTTGTCCAGCAGTTCAGCTATCTCGGTAGCATACTGACACCCTCCTGCCAAACTGATGATGGCGTCCAGGCTCGGATCAATCAAGCCTCCCATGCTTTTGGCAGGCTACGCTCTCGTGTTTTGAAAGCAACCACTTAAGAACACCAACGAAAGTGGCAGTCTACAGGGCAGTGTGCGTGTCCACACTGCTCTATGGGTCAGAAGCCTGGGTTGCGTGTCGGCGTCATGTCAGGCGACTCGATGCTTTCAACATCAGGTGCCTCCAGCGCATCCTCGGCATCACTTGGCAGGACCGTGTTCCTCATACTGAGATCCTCCAACGCACCAGCTCCATCAGTATCGAGGCAACCTTAGCCCAGAGGCAACTCCGCTGGGTCGGCCACGTCATTCGGATGCCTGGTGATCGTCTGCCTCGCCAGGTGCTCTATGGTCAGCTCTTGGCAGCCAGCAGAAAGCCTGGTGGTCCAAAGCTGCGGTACAAAGACCAGCTGAAACAGACTCTTAAGAAGTGCAACATCCAACCCAACAACCTGGAGTCAGCTGCAGCTAACCGGCCACTCTGGCGTTCCTTATGCCACAAAGGGTCACATGCCTGGAGAGAACCGCACCCAGCAAAGGGTGCTGCGGCGCCAGCAGAGACACCAACCTGTACACGCTGTTCCAGCTCCACCTCAGCCTCCCGATCCAGGCTTCACATGTCCTAACTGTGGCAGGATATGTGGTTCCAGAATCGGGCTTCATAGTCATCTACAGTGGCATCTCCGACAGCAAAGATGACCACTGACCAACACACCACAGCAGAAGGAAGCTACGTCATCTTCGACTACGATGGACTGCCAAGAGAGAGAGAGACATTTGGCATGTTATTCACAGGGCAAATCCTTCACACACCAAGTCCCCACTATGTAGCAAAAACATGTATGTGTGTGTGTGTGTGTGTGTGTGCGTGTGTGTGTGGTTGCGTGCATTTGGCATGTTATTGTGGTTAGCGAGGCTATAAAAGTAGGAGAGCAATTCCGAGCAGCAGTTTACGGTAACCTCCGACCGAAACACTGGCACGACAACAACAGCAACAAAATGGCCGCCTCGCGCATAGATCAACAGCGGACGGACGCACTCAAAAAAAAATAAAAAATAAAGGAAAAGAAAAAGCCGTTTTGTCAGACAGATTGTTCCAGAACTTTAGTTCACTTTAGACATTTAAGTGTCGCCCGCAGGCATAACTAGTCGATCAAAAAGGATTTGAATAGAAACTTTTACGACATGAGCATCGTGCAGTTTTTTTTTTTTTCACCCAAAAATTGAAACGTAATTAAAATAGTAAATGTGGAAAAGTGAAATTATTTGGCCCTTTCAAATGTTATTTTGTGATCTTTTAAAAATATATATAAAATAAAACATTCATATTTTTCAAGGCCTTTGTTTTACAGTATTTTAAATATATATCTTTTTTAAATAATATATATTTTTATAATATACATTCCGTATTCTAGGTCATTTAAAAAATGTTTTAAAACGAAAATCGATTGATTGATTTATTTATTTCAACGATACACAATTGAGATACATGGTCTCGTTTCAGACGGGGGTCCTTTCAATTTATTGACGGGACATTTTTATTTTCAAATGGTTGAGTTCATTGGAGCGTTCCACCGAAGCGTACCGAAGCCTTCCCACCGAACACTTCCCTTGGAAAGGCCATTCGAAATGACTTCTTACAAATATGTCAAGAAGCTCTTTTCGGTGTACTTTGCCACCTTTTAATCTCAAGATCTGCAGCCCCCGCCCCCCAAAAAAAGCCAGAAAGTCTCAACGTGGAAGCCTGCACGTTTCCCCCATGGGGTAAAATGCCTTTTGTTGTTGTCGTTGTTTTCCCGCGCACTCGCGTCGCCGTATTCCGTGCTGCCATTGTCCTCCAACGGAATCGCTTCACGACAAGCAGCTGCGATTGTTCAACTGGTGGAAAAATGACAAACTCAAATCAGCAACATTGTAAAAAAGCCCATTGTTACTCTGGGGGGGAAAAAAAAAAACAGACTTCCTTTCTGTTCCTTTTTTCTTCTTTTTGACGCATTCGTTCTTCTCTCTTGACCACCCAGACTGACTCGCATATTCCCGATTTCCCAAGCAGCCGTTTGCCGGCAGAGAGCTGCAAATACTTTGAAGAACGTGCAACCCGACACATTCGCGGACGATCGCTCTCGTCGTCCTTTGGCATGAATATTAAAGTGATCATAAATAAATAAAACGGCGTGCTTTGCCTTTGTTTCAAAGCGCGATGAAAGGTTTTCGCTGGCGCTCGGAGCGACGCCCGCGGCCGTAAATAATCCTCCAAACTTTGTACAAAGCGAAATAAAAATCATTTTATCAATCATTTTTTCGTGTCGATGGGACGAAAGGAGAGAGAAAAAAAACGTGTCAGGGACTCCAGAAATCCGCATGAATGCGTTTTTGTGTCACATGCGCGACAGAACCAGCGGACCACCCGCAGGGGGGCCGACGGCAGCTGATGATGATGATGATGATGATGATGATGATGCAGGCTGGACTGCTTGATTAGTTATTCCACTTTGATTTGTTTTGGCGCCTCCTTCCACGATCTCATGTGGGAGGAGCTCGTGATAATTCCGCTCTTCTCATCCCCAACAAAATGGCTGCTCCGGGACAAAATGGCCGACAAAATGGCTGCTCCGGGACAAAATGGCAGACAAAATGGCTGCTCCGAGACAAAATGGCCGACAAAATGGCTGCTCCGGGACAAAATGGCCGACTAAATGTCTGCTCCGGGACAAAATGGCCGACAAAATGGCTGCTCCGGGACAAAAATGGCCGACAAAATGGCTGCTCCGGGACAAAATGGCCGACAAAATGGCTGCTCCGGGACAAAATGGCCGACAAAATGGCTGCTCTGGGACAAAAATGGCCGACAAAATGGCTGCTCCGGGACAAAATGGCCGACAAAATGGCTGCTCCGGGACAAAATGGCTGACAAAATGGCTGCTCCGGGACAAAATGGCCAACTTGCTGTTTCATTTGCAAATGTTTCTACATTCAGAGATAAAAGTCCTCCGGATTTTCCCAGAATTCCGTGTTTTTCAAATTTTTATGAAAATCTCTCCGGAGAATTGAGGAAAATTTGCCTAAAATTAATCCGGATATTAGTTGAACGAAGACGCGTTTGAGTTTGTTGTTTTGCTTTCACGGGCGTAGCCGTGTTGAGACGCTAACACTCGCAACAGTCAAGAGATTTTCGTCTCTTTCTAAACGCACTTGCTAAACACCGCGGCAACGAATAAAAAGACGCCGCGGACAAGACGGTTGTTGTCGTAAAAAATATATTTGGACAAAAAAAGGGAAACGCACAGATTGGCAGAAAAACGCGTCCGTCCGACTTCGGGTGTCGTCTCGGCTAGCTTAGCTTAGTTTAGCTGCTGTTGTTGTTGATGTGTGTGACGTTGGGTGTGTGACGTCATCGCGTCGGCGCTGATTGGTTGAAATCGAAAGACGCGCGCTTGCGTACATGTTCGCGTGTTTTATTTTTAAAAACATTTCCGGGATTTTTTTTCCGTTTTTCTGTACGCGGCCCTCACAGGAAAAGGTTTGGACGCCCCCCCGTTCGAACCTAATATACTGATTTGCAACTTTCCGCTCCACGCTAAAGTCAAGTTAGCACAGGTACCGAATTTGGCAACGCTGACTCTCGGCGTGGACGGCAGAGGCAGGCCTGCGGGACTTTTTGTCTTTTACCCGCCGGAGTGCCGCCGCAAGCATTCCGCGACACGTTACTCACTTTGGCCGCTTCCAAAGATATCCTCCCTTCCCGCCACCAACTCCCTCCCGTCTTGCCGTTGAGCAAACAAGGGCCTGCGAGCCTTGTTTTTGTCTTTTATTAGCACTGGCCTGTCTGGATTTCTGCGCCGTTTGGACGAAGCGGGAACAGGCGGGCGGGCCCGCCGCCATGTTTTCAAAGGAGTTTGAAAGGGACATGGTGACGAAATATAAACGGCCTTTAAAAACAATGGCAAAAAAGTGCAACGAGCAGGTTTTTGTGGCCTATCATCAAATGTTTGAAACCGCACGAGCTTTGCGGTTTAGCGTCAACCATCGGCTTCAAATTTGGCGGCAAGGAGAACTCTTGAAATGGGTTCATGAAGCAAAACATGCCGCCGTGAAGCAAACTGGCCAACTTGCTGTTGGACAGACACGCCGACCAAATTTGCCGTTCCTTTTAAAATGCTGCCGCTGGCCTATTAGCCACCGAATGGTTTCGGTTCTGAATTCAGTAAAGGAATGCCGATGGTATGTAAAGCCGGTAGGGTCCTGACTCGGGTCAAAATCGTGGAGATCGGAGAGACCGTAAACATGGTGAAGCAGGATTTAGCTGTTACGCTGCACGCGTGAATGCTTTTAAATCCAGCTTAAAACCATTTTTCTTTGCCCTCAATCCTCAGGCTCTCCGATTTTAAAGGGACCTGTAAAATTGGGAAATTTCCACCAAGAGCCCTATGCCAACCCATTTTGGCGAATGCTCGGGACCCACCAAAAAATGTTTAATCGATCCCTACCATCTGGAAATGTTCACTAGGGTACACAGTAGTCAGGCCCTAATCATTTTCAAATATGGCACAGACACCACCAAATGGCGCTGTGCAAAAATGTGCCCCAAAAATGCTCAAATTGAGACCAACAAAAACTGCATTGGTCTCATGAGATGGTTTGATGAAATCTGGCGTCCTAATGGGAGAGGATGGGGGGGGGGGGGCTGTTAAGGCCATCCAAAGGCTCGCCGGTGCTGTGGGTGGCAGGTTGAGGTGGTGAGTGGAACCGGGGGGGTTGGGGGGGGGGGGCGTTCAAACTACTGAGGGCACAATAGTTAATCCCGGGGATTGAAGCGACTCAAAGGCCTCATCTGTGAACGCTGATCCCGCCTGCGTCAACGGTAGTCACGACTGTAAACAAACCAGTAAAGACCCCCAGCCAGTGAGCCCCACCCACTGGCCCCCAACAACTGCACAACTGTTCATTTCATCAGCCAAAGGCTACTTTCAGGAGAATTGACGAGGGGGGGGGGGCGAATGCCTGAAAACTCAGCGATGTGAAAACACTGGTGAAAAGGGAGATCTTTGAAGGGGTCCCCAACACGGGACCCCAAAATGAGCCAATAGCGCCCCCTCCACTGGAATGTCCAAAAAAAAAAAAAGATTTATTTTCGTTTTACCAAGAAACAATTCAACACCAAAAGTGGGTGGACAATTCTGTTGGAATGTCCCCAAAAAGCTGACATTTGACCCCCCCCCCCAAAAAAATTTTCAATGTGACGAAAACTTCAAAATTGTCCATTTCAAAAAGTATGTCAGGAGTTGGCTGGAAATTGATGTGAAAAGTCGGAATGTTTTGGCTTATTTTTTTTTCAGACCGATACCGGAAGCAATCCTTTGAGTACTCGTGATGAGAGTAGCGATATCTCGAGTATTTTTGATATCTCAAATTTCATTCCAACCCAATGACAACAAATTGTGAACAAAGATTTTTCTTTCTGACGCAGATGACGATTGGCCCATCTGTCAAACTGTCACAACACAGCGCCAACTACTGTTGCGGAGGACTTACTGGATGTCAGATTAAAAAACTTTTTGTTGTTGTTTTTGTATCTGTGGCTCGTATTGACCTTCCGATACCATAAAACAGGGGTCTCAAACGTGCGGCCCCCGTCTTAATATGAAAGATTAATATTAGTGCGGCCCGCAAGATTTATATGAATGACTCTTGTTGTGTGCGGAGCTGAACGAATCAATCACGGTGAGGTATTGACCCTATTCCGCCCCGCCCATTTTTTAGAGGAAATAAAATCAGAATACGGGGATGTGCTCTACTTCACTGTTAGCTCAGGAGGGGAAACGTATTGAAGAGATTTTTGGAGTTGAGAGCAGAAGTAAGAGACTTCATGGAGAAGGACGGGGTGGCTTCTTTTTAAAATTATTTTATTTAATTGATTATTTTGTGTTAAAAATAAAGATATTTGGGAACATTGGAATGATTTATCAGTGCTTTTCTTGTGGAAACCCTGATGCGGCCCAGCCTCACCCAGACTCTGCCTCCAGTGGCCCCCAGCTAAATTGAGTTGGAGACCCCTGCCATAAAATAAGGCAGCCTGACACAATATCTGGTATCGGTACTCGCTCATCCATATTAAAAAGTGGCCATTTTACATGACATTACTTTAGAAGTTAAGAGTTTTTTTAGGGGATCTTGAGAAAAATCTGAATTTATGTTAAGTTGTAATTTTACAAATTTTGTTTCTTTTGATGTGAATAAGTCAAGTTTTGGAGAAAATACTTGAAAATCCGAATTTTACAAGAAAGGTTTCAGTCGCATGTGAAAAAGTCAATCGGACATGAAAGACGTCAACATGGTAGGTGAAAGTTGAACTTTGAAGAGGGGAAAAAACCTTGAAAGATGTTCGCCGCCCTGTCTTGATTTTATTTACAATCGAAGAAAAGCCACTTTTGTAGGACCGTGGGCGCAAAGTAGCCCAAAATTGGGTGGGCGTGTCTATCATGACAGGTCGCACCAAATAGCCTCAAAATTGAACAGGAAGTCGGCCATTTTGGATGTGGTGCGATTGTCGGCTGGGCGCAGGTGCACCTGAAAATGTTTGGGGACATTTTTTTTTTTAAATAGCAGATGGACATGGAACAGGGTCGCCCCAAAGTCTGAAACTGCGCGGGAAGTCAGCCATTTTGGTTCGAAGCAGCCATCTTGAGCGAATTCCACGAAAAAAAAATGTCTTTCCTGGGCCTGTTAAAACGCTTTTGTTAGCTGGAAATAAGGCGGCGAAGACCCCCCCCCCCTCTTGAGCCCAAAGCCCAGCAGCCCCCCGGCTCTCATGAAGCCCTCTCAGGTTGTTTGCTCAGGCTGCGCTTGTGCGAGCAGGACAGCCCAGCGCCACTTGCTGGGGATGTTCTTTTCCCAGGCGGGCGCTGGCTGGCGGCTACGTGTTTGCTTTCCCCTCCCGCCTCGCCCGACTCCTCAAAGGCCACATTCAGCGCGGCCCCTCGGCAGAAAGGCGTCGCGCTGTATGAAAGTATGCCAGGGATCCCGCGGCCTTGGAGAAGGCGGTGGTGCGCTGTCTCCACAGGTACGCCACTCCTTACCTCACACACACACACCCACGTCGCATTCATGACCGCGGGTATCACGCTTCATCCATTAGCGAAGCCGCTTCCTCCCGATGAGGGCGTGTCAGAGCCGGGCAGTGGGAGGGGTAACGCCCAGAACTGGTCGCCAGCCAATCGCAGGGCACACGTAAACAAACAAAGCGTTTGCGCTCACAATCGCACAACCCGGAGAAAACCCACGCAGCCCGAACAGGATCTGAACCCCCGATCTCTGCACGTGCTACCTGCCGACCGGGTATTTCTTTCACTCTTACGTGGGATGTCCAACACTCCCTCACCGATATATTCGTTCTCAAAAGATTTGGCAGCGTTCTCCGACATCTGTCACTCCTCTTGACGGTATCATGCTCTGCCTCGCTGCTATCAAACTTTTCTCTCATCGGTATTGCCCTCCTTGCCACGGGTACAACAGTCCTAGCTTACATGTATCGCTCTTACCGACAGGTATCGCCTTCTTTCTCACGGGTATCGCATTCCGCCTGACCGGTATCGCATTCCGCCTGACCGGTATCACACTCCTGTTCAACGGTATCACACTCTTCCTTATCATGATCGTCACGTTCCTCGTAGGAACCTCAACCCCTCCCTGTATCACGCTCCAGACCAGCAATCACGGGTATCGCAAACATTCTAACCGGTATTGCACCTCGCTGGTATCGCGCTCTTCGAGAGCAGTGTTGCACTCGTTCTTTCTCACCGGTATCGTATTCTTGCTCGCAGCTACGATCGCCGTTGCGCTCTTCTTCACTAGCGTCACATTTTCCCCACATCGCTATTGCACGGGTGTTGACCGGTATCGCACTCCTGTTCAAAGGTATCACACTCTTCCTGGTATCACACTGTTCGTAGGAACCTCACCCCTCCTGAAGGATACCCCACACCTTCCAAACCCGTCTCGCACTTCTCCCTGTATCACGCTCCAGACCAGCATCACGGGTATCGCAAACATTCTAACCGGTATTGCACCTCAGTGGTATCGCGCTCTTCGAGAGCAGTATTGCACTCGTTCTCACCGGTATCGTATTCTTGCTCGCAGCTACGATCGCCGTTGCGCTCTTCTTCACTAGCGTCACATTTTCCCCACATTGCTATTGCACAGGTGTTGACCGGTATCGCACTCTTCCCCAGCTGACATCCCATTCCACAAGTATCACGGTATCCCTTCCTGGTATCCCTCCGACGAGCAGTTTCCGTTTGTCGCCTCGTGACTCGTCCGGACCGTGAAGACACTTCTCGGACTCTTCATGCCTTACGCTTCCTTCACAGGTATGGCGGCTTCTCTTTGGCGGGGGGCAACTTTTCTCAAAGGCAAAAACGCTTCCTGCGGAGCTGCTGCGGTTGTGCGAACGGCGAGCGCAAACAGGGGGCGGCGGGCACAATGGGCGGCATGCGGTGAAGTGGAGGCTCTAATGAGGCAGATGTCTGGCCATTGGGACGCACCGAAAGCGGGTGGCTGGGGTAAGGGAGGGGGGGGGGGCTGGGGGTCCCTGCTTTTGTGGCAGAGGGTCAGCCTGGTGCGCCTCTGCAAACATGTGAACCTGCACACATGACAACACACTCCTCTCACACCTCCCCTGCTTCCAACGCTTTTAATTATCCCTCTCCAAAAATCCGCCGCTCCATTAGTAGCCGGATAATAGTGCCCCGCCTACCGCCGCCCAGTCCCCTTTAGCCCCCCCCCACCCGCCCCCTTCGCTCTTCACCATTCACGCCACGGAGAGAAGCTGCCCTTTGAGCCTCCTGTCAGCCCGGCGGGCCGAGGTCTTCAGGTTCTCACATTCCCCCTCGGCCAATGGGAGCGCTCCGTCCGGGCCGGGGCCCAATTAGAGCGCGGCGTCCCGCCAGGAGGCGGGGGAGACGAGAGGAAGCCAATCGCTGCCATTAATTTATTCACAATCCCCCAGGGGAACAACTCCTGGAACGCACCCGATTTTCGCCGCCTCTTCATCCTTTTTTTTGAGGAGTGATAGAAGAATGCAGAGTATTTCTTTTGCAGGCACTTTTAATATGTCCCCTCGGCCCCCTTCTGCACCCCCTTATTTGATCCTCTCGAGGTAATTACGGAGGTGTCTCGATGGATGGGAAATTCAAGTCTTTGGACGCGGCATATGATGCACGAGGGTGGAAGCTGAAGAGGTTTTTGGGGGGAGGAGGGGCGCAGGAACTTGAACCTAAGTTTTCCCAAAATTTTTTTTTTTTATCCACCCAACTGAACATCCCCTTCACACAAAATCGAGTAAAAAAAAAAAAATTGTCAACGCTTTGGAAGCGCACGGCGCCCTCAACATCCCATAAGAGGTCACAAAAGGTCAACGTTGAGCAAACCGTTGGAGCCACGCACCCCTCCACCAAAATGTCAAGCCACACAATCCTTTTCAACACATTTGGAGCCCACGTTGACAAAAATAGTCCAAATCCCCCCCCGAGTGTTTTGGTTTCTTGGTCTCGCATCCCTTCCGTGATCTTGACAGGCTTGGCGCGCCCCTCTTCGTCCAATCAAGTTTTTCTTGCCACCCCCCCCAAAATGGACTCGAACCGCGCACCCTCTTTAGCATCCAGAGAGGGTTGGTGCACTTCTTTTGGTTGTGTCGAAACCCCAAAAATAAAAATAAAAATCCGCCCCAGCCTTCAACATCCTGAAGGCGCTGCGGCAAACATTTTCTCGACACGAAAGCTTCCCGCTTCGTCAGGAACCCTCGACAACCCGTCCCTCGGCGCAACCCCCGTCCTCTCAGCCTCCCTCTGGTCCCAGCACCCCGAGTGACCCGCTGCTTTCTTGCCATGGCGCCCCACCTCCTCACTCGAGGGGGGCCCGGGCGGGTGACATCATCGCGTCCTCTTGTCAACAGGTGTGATTGGAGAGGGACAAAAAAAGGCCACCGGGGACACCCCCCACCGCCCCTCCCTCCCTCCCGATGCCTCTCACCTCCTTTCAGGCCGTGGGTTCCATTTCACCTTGTGTGCCTGTGGGCAACCTGCCACCCCCCCCCCGCCCCCGCCCCCTCCCGCTCCATCACTACTGTCTCTAGCATCCCATTTTGGCGCCATCTGTGTTCCTGCCGTGTTTGCGGCTAAATGGACGGCGACGGCTCCCTCCCCCGCAGCCCGCCTGGTGCCCCCGCCCCCTTTTTTACCAAAGAGAAGCAGCTGTGTGTTTCCTCCTGCAGGTTCCGTTTCCTCCAGCGTGCCGCCTGTAATGCAATGTGGCCACGTGTGCCGGCTGCTCTTCCGAACACCAACGCGCACAAACACGATCGCGAGTAGCTCCAACTTCAATTAAAACGACGACGAGTTGATGAGAAAACGGCATTTTTTCTCGCAGGTCTCATAATTATCCACCTCTTCCACCTGTATGACAATCTCTCCCTGCCAAAGTATCACTCGCACAAATCCTCACTGGTATCACACTCTTCCTCACCGGTATCACACTCTTCCTCCTGGTATCATACTTTTTTTTCATGACAAGGATCACGCGCCGGTATCCAAATCTCCCCGATCGGTATCACACATTTCATCGCAGGTATTGCACTTTTCCTCAACGGTATCACACTCTTCCTCACCGGTATCACACTCTTCCTCCTGTTATCATTTTTTTTTTCATGACAAGCATCACGCGCCGGTATCCAAATCCCCCCCCGATCGGTATCACACATTTCATCGCAGGTATTACACTTTTCCTCAACGGTATCACACTCATCCTCACTGGTATCATACTTTTTTTTCATGACAAGGATCACGCGCCGGTATCCAAATCTCCCCGATCGGTATCACACATTTCATTGCAGGTATTTCACTTTTCCTCTCGGTATCACACTCATCCTCACTGTTATCGTACTTTTTTCATGACAAGCATCACGCGCGGTATCCAAATCCCCGATCGGTATCACATTTCATCGCAGGTATTACACTTTTCCTCAACGGTATCACACTCATCCTCACTGTTATCGTACTTTTTTTTCATGACAAGGATCACGCGCCGGTATCCAAATCTCCCCCCGATCGGTATCACACATTTCACCGCAGGTATTGCACTTTTCCTCACCGGTATCACACTCTTCCTCACCGGTATCACACTCTTCCTCCTGTTATCATTTTTTTTTTTCATGACAAGCATCACGCGCCGGTATCCAAATCCCCCCCCGATCGGTATCACACATTTCATCGCAGGTATTACACTTTTCCTCAACGGTATCACACTCATCCTCACTGGTATCATACTTTTTTTTCATGACAAGGATCACGCGCCGGTATCCAAATCTCCCCCCGATCGGTATCACACATTTCATTGCAGGTATTTCACTTTTCCTCTCCGGTATCACACTCATCCTCACTGTTATCGTACTTTTTTTTCATGACAAGGATCACGCGCCGGTATCCAAATCTCCCCCCGATCGGTATCACACATTTCATCGCAGGTATTGCACTTTTCCTCAACGGTATCACAGTCTTCCTTCACTGGTATCAAACTTGTCATGACAAATCTCTCGCCCTTCCTTGCAGGTATCGCACTCTTCACTTGAACGACTCCCCACACTCTGTTGCCGTCGCGTCGGCCATGTTGAAGCGGCAACCGACATTAACCTCCATTCGTGCGGCGATGATTTATGCATGCGGGCTGTGACTTCTTCACACCGACGGGCTTCCGGCGGGCACCGTAATTAGTCGGCGCGCTCCGCAGCTCACGCAGACGCCGCCGCCTCATTAGGCCTGAAAACGAGACAAGATTTTCTTTTCTAATCGGCCGATGACACCGAGACGTAACGCGCACTTGGCACGATGACGGCGCACCCGCTGACGGCGGGTATGATGCCTTCAAGGTCGGTCGGACGGGGAAAGGCACTCACGTCAGCGCGGCCAACGGCGCACCCCGCTCGCAGTTTCGGACTTTTAAAAGCGATGCGCCACGTCTTTCAGTATCCCTGACTTTGCCTGACCCATCAAGGAATAGCCAGAAAAATCCGATTTTGGGGAACTGAGACATGCTAAAAACACGTTAGCTTGAAGCATAGCGTAGCACGCTAAGACATGCCAAAAACACGTTAGCTTGAAGCATAGCGTAGCATGCTAAGACATGCCAAAAACACATTAGCTTGAAGCATAGCGTAGCATGCTAAGACATGCTAAAAACACGTTAGCTTGAAGCACAGCATAGCATGCTAAGACATGCTAAAAACACGTTAGCTTGAAGCATAGCGTAGCATGCTAAGACATGCTAAAAACACGTTAGCTTGAAGCATAGCGTAGCACGCTAAGACATGCTAAAAACACGTAAGCTTGAAGCATAGCGTAGCATGCTAAGACATGCTAAAAACACGTTAGCTTGAAGCATAGCGTAGCACGCTAAGACATGCTAAAAACACGTTAGCTTGAAGCATAGCGTAGCATGCTAAGACACGCTAAAAACACGTTAGCTTGAAGCGTAGCATAGCATGCTAAGACATGCCAAAAACACGTTAGCTTGAAGCATAGCGTAGCATGCACGTACGCTAAAAACACGTTAGCTTGAAGCGTAGCATAGCATGCTAAGACATGCCAAAAACACGTTAGCTTGAAGCATAGCGTAGCATGCACGTACGCTAAAAACACGTTAGCTTGAAGCATAGCGTAGCACGCTAAGACATGCTAAAAACACGTTAGCTTGAAGCATAGCGTAGCATGCTAAGACATGCTAAAAACACGTTAGCTTGAAGCACAGCGTAGCATGCTAAGACATGCTAAAAACACGTTAGCTTGAAGCATAGCATAGCACGCTAAGACATGCTAAAAACACGTTAGCTTGAAGCATAGCGTAGCACGCTAAGACATGCCAAAAACACGTTAGCTTGAAGCATAGAATAGCATGCTAAGACATGCTAAAAACACGTTAGCTTGAAGCATACCGTAGCATGCTAAGACATGCTTAAAAACACGTTAGCTTGAAGCATAGCATAGCATGCTAAGACATGCCAAAAACACGTGAGCTTGAAGCATAGCGTAGCATGCTAAGACATGCTAAAAACACCTTTTTAAAAAGGCAACGGAAGCAAAACTGAGTTCGGTTGTACTTTGTTTAGCCATCTTACAATGTACTCACGTTTTTCGATCAATCATCGCCCAGAAATCCATCAAAGTCCTCGTCGGTAATCCATGAAAAACGCCGGGTTCCCTCTCGTTGTCAGAGTCCCTCTCGTTGCCATGTGGCTCCACAGAAATGATGCCGGCTTTGCCAAAAGCTCGAACAACAGTGCAAGCAGACACGTTTGTCCGAGCAGCCACAATCCATTGCAAATATACAGGTACTGGCACCTGCTAGGGGGCGTGCCTTTCGCGTCCACTGACACGCCCACCCTTCACTGATTGGCGGACTGCTTTCCCGCATGCCTGACCTCACGCGTGTCGGCTCTCGGTCAGTCAGAGAAAATTGAAGAATTTTAATGGTCGTGAAAATACAGCATGTGGAATATTTGCCGAGTTTAAGCTCGTGACAATAAAACACATTTTTGGTCTCATTTTAGGTAGTTTTCTTTTTTCATTGACAGAACTCTTGTTTCGATGTTATTTCATCGCGTTGTTATTTGATGATGGCGACGTCGCCGCTTCTGTTTGGTGGCGACTTTTGATTCTCGGCACATCGTACAAGGGATGCCAGGAATGTCATCCGCGGCCACGTCGTCATCACTTTTCATTCTTCCCCCCACCACAAGAGCGCATCCCCGGGGGGGCTCATTAGTCAAATAGTCCAGCCCACAACCCCCCGCCCCACCCCCCACCCGGTTCATATCGCCGCTCTACAAATGGCGGCGCTTTGGCTGCACGTTCAATAAAGCGCCGTCAGTCATGTGAGGAGAAAGTCGAGTGTTGGGAGATGGATTGGGGGGGCGGGGGTAGGGGGCACTGCCATGACAGCGGCAAATGATCCCCAAAGCATCTAAATGTGATGCAATCACGTCGCCATGGTGACGGTTCAAAAGTATCATGGCCGCCGCCTCCTTATGCGAAATCAACAAATTCTATCGGTACAGAACTCCGTTTTCAGCTGGCATTAAATGAGTTCAGAAATGAATAATCGAAAGATACAGTTTCGGGTACTCGCGGAGGCTAAATGAGGCCCAAAAAAAAAAAAAGTCCTACGATAAATTCGACTCCTTGTTGCCTTTTTGAGAAGTCAAAGTGATGAAAGGAAAGCTGACAATTTGGGACCCTTTTGACGGTCCTCGATGGCGCCCCCCATCTGCCGCCCGGGTAATTACATGTGTGTCACATATCAAAGGTCAGGTGTCATTTCGCCCCCCCCCCCTCGAAGGAGGCAGCAAAAGTCAGTGGCTGGCGGCGGGGGGGAAAAAAGATTGTTTTGTCAGATGTTGCGTGGCCGCGTCATCCCCCCGCAGCCGAGCATTATGGGATGTATTCTGCGGCCGTGCTTGGCAAGCCTCAAAGGCGTCAGCGAAGTCTCTTTCGGGACGCGCTGGCAGGCCGACGCAAGCCGCAAGGCTGCAGCGGCCCGACGTAATTAGAACCACGCCGCCGCCGCCGCCGCCGCCATTGCCGCCCTCCCCCTCCTCCTCCTCGTCCTCCTCCCCCTGCCGCTGTTGCGCCTCCGCAAACTCTCGCCATGTTTTTGTTTCCAGCATGTTGCATCACGTGGGGCAAGATGACATCGTCATCATTTGTCGTGACAGAAACGCTCCGGTCGCGTTTTTTTTTGGGGGGGGAAGCGAGTCTTCAAAGCAGCCGGCCAATCAGTGAAGGGTGGGCGTGTAAGTGGACGCGAAAGGCACGCCCCCTAGCAGGTGCCAGTACCTGTATATTTGCAATGGATTGTGGCTGCTTGGACTGTTGTTCGAGCTTTTGGCAAAGCCGGCATCATTTCTGTGGAGCCACATGGCAACGAGAGGGAACCCGGCGTTTTTCATGGATTACCGGTACTTGTACAATTGTTCAATTCGGATAGAGAAGATGAGGACTTTGATGGATTTCTGGGCGATGATTGATCGAAAAACGTGAGTACATTGTAAGATGGCTAAACAAAGTACAACCGAACTCAGTTTTGCTTCCGTTGTCTTTTTAAAAAGGTGTTTTTAGCATGTCTTAGCATGCTGCTACGCTATGCTTCAAGCTAACGTGTTTTTAGCATGTCTTAGCATGCTACGCTATGCTTCAAGCTAACGTGTTTTTAGCACGTCTTGCATGCTACGCTATGCTTCAAGCTAACGTGTTTTTAGCATGTCTTAGCATGCTACGCTATGCTTCAAGCTAATGTGTTTTTAGCATGTTTTAGCATGCTACGCTATGCTTCAAGCTAAAGTGTTTTTAGTGTGCGTGCATGCTACGCTATGCTTCAAGCTAAAGTGTTTTTAGTGTGCGTGCATGCTACGCTATGCTTCAAGCTAACGTGTTTTTAAGCATGTCTTAGCATGCTACGCTATGCTTCAAGCTAACGTGTTTTTGGCATGTCTTAGCATGCTACGCTATGCTTCAAGCTAACGTGTTTTTAAGCATGTCTTAGCATGCTACACTATGCTTCAAGCTAACGTGTTTTTAGCATGTCTTAGCATGCTACGCTATGCTTCAAGCTCACGTGTTTTTAAGCATGTCTTAGCATGCTACGCTATGCTTCAAGCTAACGTGTTTTAAGCATTTCTTAGCATGCTACGCTATGCTTCAAGCTAACGTGTTTTTAAGCATGTCTTAGCATGCTACGCTATGCTTCAAGCTAATGTGTTTTTAGCGTGCGTGCATGCATGCCGTATGTTTACGCTGGCGTATGTTTTACCACGCCTGGCTGCGCCCAATAATACAGTGCGTTTTGTGTACGTGTCAAACACAGAAATAGCAACCGTTGCTGAGACTGCGCCCTACAACACGGTGCGCCGAATGGTCGTGAAAATACGGTAGATCAAATTGAAATAAATTGCAAATATTTCCATTCATGTTTCTTACAAAAAAAAACTTCTTTTGCAAAAATAAACTGTCACAAAAATACATGTACAAAAATAAAAATACTGCAGTTTCGTGACAACTTTTTCCCCACACAATCCGATATCGGTCTTGTTCATTTGACGACTTTTTGGGGTCACGCAAATGTTTTCCGCCTTGGAATTCCAACGATTTTTCCTCCGCATATTTCCCTTTTTCTCAATGAATATTGCGTACTAACCCCGGAATGTCTGTCTGATTATTGGGAGGAAATCAGCCAATGACGTCGCGAACGATGTTGCTCTCTATTGGCCTGCGTCGGTCGCCCGTCTGGCTTGACGCGCGTTGCGTGAAGCGACGAGAGCGGATGACGATTGAGCGATGACGAGCGATTGGCTCGTCTCGAAGGTCCCGCTGGAAATCCGGCAGTCTCTTCCCGTCTCCGCCGGCGGCCACGTGGACAACACATGGCCGCGCTCGCTCCCCGTCGGTGCGAGCGTGCGGAGCGTCGAGTGTCTGCGCCGTTGCAAATCTGCCGCTCCTGGCTCGGCGGTGCTTAGTGAGGATCAGTCACTTCCTCCGCCATCAAAGCAAAACGTCTCCGTCTGGAGACGCTTTGGCTGCGAGATCGGCGCCGGCTGATGCTGCCAGTGAAGGGGGCGGGGCATAAAAGACACGGGCGAATGGATTCGCCACGATAAATATTCATCGTGCGATGATGCGCGTGTGGCGTGAGAGTGCGACGGACATCGACGCGAGCGAGGATTCGAACTCCAACCGGAAATCGAATCCCCGATGCCACAAACATTTGCGAGGTAGCGAATGTTGCGCTAACATCCGCCAAACGTGAGCCAACAGTTTTTGTGGGTTTTTTGTTTTTTGTCGCAAAGAAATTTTACGAACGTTTGCGATTTTCAACAAAACCGCTGGCGACGCAACCCGTCACGTGAATGCGCAGTGGCAAAACTTGGCCAGCAGGAGCGAAAGTTGGCCGCGCGTGATTGTGGCCTAAGCTTTTTTTGCGGAGGCTTTTCTTCTGCGCTGTGGAAAAATTTGATCAATCAATCTTTGGATTCTCACTTTTGCTCTCCGAGGCGCTTCAAGGTTTCGGGTGAAGCCGGCCCCTTTTATTTTATTGCTGGCCGCTAAAGTATGAAAAGAGCTAGCTAGCTATTTCGGTTACGTTCACCTTCGGACTTGCGGCTCTCGCAATCCCGTCAAGTTGCGGCTCAAACGTACGTTACGAACTCCACGTGAGTTGTTTTCAACACGTTTGCGAGATGGGGACCCCCCCCCAAAAAAATTATTTTTAAAGTCATGGTTCGCCGGTGAGCTAAAAGGTACGCGGCCTAGCGGTCCTCATGGTGGCGTGGCTTTCCATCCAAACGCCCGACGCCAACGACGAGACCTCGCAGGCGCGTCCCGTCCGTCGCTCGTCAGCAAAACCGGTCGGACGACCGCGAACGGGAGCCGACGGGAATGCGGCGTAATTGCAGTTTACGGTGGCGAGCCGCCGGCCCGCCGGCCCGCTCGCTGCAGCTGTTCTGGCAGCGCCGCCGTGTAATTGTCTCCAAATAGGCCCAAGCGCCTCGACTTTGCCTCAATCGCGGCAGCTATTTTCAGTTCTGCCGCGGACGCAAAGCCGTCGTTGCACATCCCGAACGGCGAGCTCCAGGGCCCCCCTTCCTCCTTCGCGAGTGGGCTCTTTTCGCCCTCTCGTAAGGCAAATCGGCACACGAGTAGAAAAACCTTTTTACACTTCTGACATTTCACTCGCGACGTGAAACCGCGCAAGTCGACGTCTGCGTGCGACTCGTGAAGTGTTTAATGAGGAGAATTTGAGGTCACCAGCAGCACGGGTAGCACACAGTTGGGCGGGGCCGTGGGCGGGGCCGTGGGCGGGGCCGTGGGCGGGGCCGAGGCTATCTGAGGCGGTCCGCAAAAACAAAAACCTGGAAACGCGTCATCAACACGTCTTTTTTAGGCGTGGCCCAGCGGCCGTTCGACACGGCGCCCACCCCCCACCCTCGCCCCCCCCACCCCCCTTCCGAGCGTCACAAGGCTCCAAGAAAAAGACGCCGCAAAATGGCTATCAATCAATCGTTTGGCGGTTTGCGCGTGAAAGGCCAACGATGAGTTGATTTATTTGGACTTTGGGGTGGGGCAGGGGGCGGGTTGCACTCAGCGACAATTTGTCAGTCAGCACCGAGGTCACCACGCCTCCAAATCTTCCATGAGAAAACAAAACAACAAAAACAAGGAGACAATAAAAGTACCCCAACGCGGCACTTTTCTGTCGTTTGAAAACGGGGCTTCGCAAAATTGCTGGACAGTATTATTTTGAAAAACAGCAGCATTGACATGCGGGGGTTCCGCCGCAATTCTTCATCTTGGTCGCTGTTGTTGTTCTGGCGCCCCCCCTGCCCCCCTAAAAATGACTTTCTTGACGCTTTGGATTGGCCACATTGCTCTTCGGCTTCTCTGCTCGATCGCCGATTCCAAAGCTTCCGTTCTGAGAGCAAAACCACGTCGGACGCTTTTCACAATAAAATTTTTCAGACACCCGAGTCCTTTGAAACCTGCTTGAGGACTCAAATAACATCTTTTGGGTCTTAGAACACTTGACGGGCAGAACACGTTTTTGTTTAAGGGCACGACGGAGAGAAAAAAAAAAAAACAGCAAAAATCTGCCCCCAGTTTTTAAAATATTGGCTATAATGCCGATGTGGAGAACGCGCATGCCGAAGTCGATATCCGGTGGCAATCCTGGGGGGGGGGCTGTTGTCAGCTTTTGCTGCTTGTGAAACTTTTACCCGCTGACCCGCTTAAGCGGTCAAATGCCGCCCCCGCCCCCCCACCCCCACGATGACCCGGCCCCGCCCCCGCTTGTCTTTGATTTAATAGAGCGGCCTGGACCTCCTCACCCTCAAGACCCTCCCGAGGTCTGGCTCGAGTTTTTGGGGATGTGCGGAATGTCAGCTTATCAGTGACACGCCATTCACAACACCGCGGATACGACGCACGTTCTCGACGCGATACGGACCGCTCGTCTGGAGACCGCGTCATGTTTGAAACGGTCATTTCGAAAAACCCCAATTTTGAAGCCCTAGTTCCAAATTGTAACCCACGCTTGAAGCTTTCCCGGGAACCCGACCCTGTCCTGAAAGCGTCGTTTTGAACCCGATCTTGAAACACCCCCCCCCCCGCCCCTCCCAGTCTTCAAATCTGCAACTCACCACCAATCCGACCACGAGTTCGAAACCTTGAATTGAAACGCTAACCCTGGCTCATCTTTGCAGTTTGAAGCCCCGCCCTACCCCGGGCTTGGTTTCACACACCAGACTTGAGATTCGACTTCGCTTTCTGCTTCAAGTGGGGGGCGGGCAGGGGGGAGGGGGCTAATTGCTTTGTGAATTAAAGTGAGCAAGTCGCCACCAAAGCATCTTGTTCATTCGTCCTCGTTCCTCTCCGGAGACGTTTGCCTTCGACTGAGAGCCGCAAGTGTTTCTATTTTTGTGACGCCGTTGGACGGTTTTTGATGAAGTCGCCCCCTTGAAAACGTCGCCTTCCCGCTCTTCAGGTAATGGCGCGTGGGGAAAAAAAACAAAAAAAAAACCCCCCCAAAGATTGCTTGAATGTCAGGAGGCCGCGAGGAAAGGTAAGAATTCAAGCTTGCATACGCAATTTAGAGATTGATACAAGCCCCGCCCACCGCGGTCTCCGGCTAACAAGTGTTAGCGGCTATTAGCCGCAAAGTTGCTGCAATCCGACTGAACCGAGCGACGCGTCGTCGGCTTCTTCTCAACACTAAAAACCCAAAAACGGAACGTTTCATGATGAGAATTCAAGCTTGCGTACGCAATTTGGAGGTTGAGACAAGCCCCGCCCACCGCGGTCTCCGGCTAACAAGTGTTAGCGGCTATTAGCCACAAAGTTGCTGCAATCCGACTGAACCGAGCGACTTGGTCGTCGGCTTCTTCTCAACACTAAAACCCCAAAACGGAACGTTTCATGATGAGAATTCAAGCTAGCAAGCGACCTCGACGCAAACCTCAACGACGGCGGCGAGCAACTTCGAGTTCCAGCGAGCCGACGATGACGACGCATCCTCTTTTCGACCTCAGATGTTTCGGGCAAACGAGTGACGCGCCGCTGGCCACTTAAGAGTAAGAATTCAAGCTTTTAGCGGCTGCTAGCTGCTCACTCCTGAATCCGATGAAGGCCAAACGGCGGCCATTAGCGACGGGTCACAAGGCCGCCGCCGGAGGGAGAGAACGTGAGCGACGTGGGACGAAGCGTTTGTGTTTTCGTACACGAGTGCCGAGCGCGTGGAGGTGAGAGGCGACGGCCGCCGCTTCGCTACGACAACACGGACATGTTGTGAAAGGAAACAACGAGACGCCCTTCGCGCCGATTTGAAAAGAAAACGGACGACTTGGCGGCTTTTGGACGCTTTGGACCCTTTTGAAATCGTCTTCGGGTTTACGTTTGCTTTCAACTGCCGGCGATTGACCGGGCTGCTTTTGTTTTACGGCTTTCGACCGCGGCTGCAATTAAGCGTCCCGCCGGCAGCCGCGGGAGGACGCCCGACGGGAATAGGGCGGAGTTTGCTTTTCAAAAGTGCTTAACGTCTTGACAGAGACGAAAGTTTGATGAGCGACTGGCCGAGTGTGCAAAACATTTCGATGAGAGTGGCGATGTTATGGAAGACTTTGTGGTAGTTCTAAATGAGGGAGGGGGGTTGGCGGGGGGGGGTCTTGAATACTTATAAATATTTAATTTTACAGTGACTTGAACCGACATTGGTTAACACAGCAAACTTGGATCTGAGATGTGTCCCTCAAAAAATTTGGAATGCTGATTTTAACCGGTTTCCTGTCCACATTCCAAACTGGGTCTCTGTGTGCCCCGCGATGGGCTGGCAAGCGGTTCAGGGTGTCCCCCGCCCACTGCCCGGAGACGGCTGGGAGAGGCTCCGGCGCCCACCGCGACTCTTGTGAGGATAAAGCAGATCAGAAAATGGATGGATGGATGCTGATTAAAATATATATATATACCCCCCACCTGCCAATCAGTTTTTGGAGGTATTTTTGTGGTTCAGTTTGACCTCTAAAAGGGTTGCGCAATACAGATTTTTTTATTTATTTTTTTTACGGCTGACGTTTCAGAAGAAAAAAAAAACACCGGTTTCTGAACCAAAATTATTTTTTCATATTACTAATTACATATTTTTATTTTGAAAACCTGATGTATTAGAGCAACAAAAAAAAAAAAAAACAAGGGCAGTTTTGGAATCAGTGCAAAAACTTCATCCGGAAAAGTTGACTAATATCTCTGATTTTTAAAAAAATATGCAGTAAAAGCTGAGTTGAGAAGTGTAATTTGACAAAACGTTGACTGGACAGGCGCTCGCATTTACGTCTTTTCACCGCGCGCCGTCCCCGAGTGGACTGTTGTGACAAGGAGAATCCAATGAATTCCACGCTTAATGAGAAACTCCGGCGTGTCGCAAATTGGATACAAAGCTTTTCTTGGAAGCTGATCCCATCTCCAAATGATTGCCATTGTTCGGAGTTCCTCAGGGCAGTATTCTTAGCCCCCCTCCGCCTCCTTATCTGGGCTCATTGTTGCGCTCGTCCCATTGAGGTGACACCGAATGACCCGTCGAGCTCAAGCTTTGTCCCGTCATCAAGATGAAGACGTTCCCTTGGGCGCGGGGGGACGCCTCACATGGGGGGCACTTTGTATGTGTGTGTTCGTGGACAGCATGTGTCAACTCTGTTACATGACTCAATGATACAATGTTGTTGTTTTTTTTTTTACTCTGATGATAAAAGTTTATCTGCTTAAAAAAAAAATACTTGACATCAATACTTTTGTTCTATTCTCTAGCACGAACAAATAAGGAGCAGAAGTTTGAGAAAAGATTGATCCTAATTTGGGGGCTGAAAACAAATGATTGTTGTACTTGATTAAAAAGAAGACAAATGACTGATGTAACATCTTTTTAAAAAAAAAAATATTATTTTTTTTTTACTAAAAAAAATTTATTAAAAAAAAAATATATATATATTTTTTTAAAACACACCGACGTTGCCACAAAAGAGAAACTATTGACGAGAAGACAAAATGATGTCCATCCATCCATTTTGTGACCCGCTTTCTCCTCCCAAGGGTCAGAGGTCGTGCTGGAGCCTACCCCAGCCGCTTCGTTCGGCACATGATGAGATTTTTTGTTTTTTTTTGTTTTTTGTGGGTTGTTTAGCATAACTTGTTCTTTCCATGTTTCCCGCACAAAAGCTGAAGTGAGTCAAAGTGGTTTCTTGTTTGGAGGCCTCGCTGCATTCTGGAGTGGAGGACGCCGCTGCCCCCTACAGGCAGAGGCACGCGCCCTATACCACGGTGTGCATTTGCCACCATGCCATGGACTTTCTTTTCACACGGTGGAAGTCTTCCCTGACACTGCCCTCCCCCAAAAAAAAGGAAATAGAAGAGCATCTCCATTAAAGGCCGTATTCAAAGCGACAAGGCGGTCGTTTGTGTCGAAAACGTCCGAGCCGGTTGCATTTTCTTGTCTCTTCGCGTCTTCCAGTCCATTTCTCAGCCTGCCCCTCCCGTCCTCACTTTAATCCCGCCGTCGCTCTCCCTCCGCTGAAACCGACGTCGCTTTCCATCTGGCGCGCTCGGGCGCCTCGCTTCCTCACCTGATAGCGCCGAGCGGCGTAAACAAACCACACCGTCAGCTTGAGGGAGAGAGAGTTAGCGAGACGGAAAAGCGACCAGGGTGGAAACAAAAAACGTGTTTTCCAAAAACGTCGGAATTGACAGTGAGCGTATCACGGCAGCGGCGGGCCGGTCCGACCGCATTAGAGTGCCTCGTTGTCAGCCGTGAGTGCACGCACGTGACCGGGAGAAGGCGGAGGAGCGCGCAGGGGAGAGTCGATTGTGACGGCCAGCGTCGAGCATCTCGATTTTTCCAAGTGGAAGTCGAGTTATTTTGATTGACAGCTCAGCCGGGCGTGCTTTCAGCTCATTCGGCGTTTGAGCGGAGGCAGCGGCTTGATTTCTGGAGCCTCATTGTACATACGTGCCAGTTATTTCAAGCATTCCTTCTGTAAATTGTACGAAACAGATCCATTTTCAATTCGCAGGGACTCTGAACGATAATTGGATTCTTCGAAACAGACGGGGGGTCCCGCCGGAGGTCCGCGCGAGATCACGCACGCACGAGCTCCACTTTCCCCAAACGGCCCGTAGAATTGTTTGCGCGGCCATTGTCGTCCGGCCGAGCGTCCTTAATGAAATCGTCATCTGGGCGAACCTCGGCCCCCCACTTGACGCTCTCCCTCCCCCGAAAAAAGAAAGCCTGCGGAGAGGGCGTGGGGATTAGGACCAAGGCCACCCCCCCCCCTCCCTTCTTCCCTCGAAAACCTGCGAAGAGTCCATTTCACACATGAGTGTGTGCGCCCCCGCCGCCGCTGCTCACACTCCATCAATGGGCGGCGGGAGAAAACCAGGCGGCCTCCGAGTGATCTCGTTAAGCCTCCGCCGTCGCCCCTGCTCGCTCCAGTCGTCGGGCCGGCCGGCGTTTGCATGAGAAAACGCGGATTAATCCAAATATTTATCCTCCCTGGGAGACGTCTTTGCATCCCGCCGAGAAATGTGCCCGTGTGATGCCTTCTTTCCTGGTCGGACTTTTATTTGAAAGTGCATTGGGAAAAAAAAACATTGTGATAATGTCGGATCAGGGGAGTTGGGATGAGTGACAGAAAATGAGAAAATAGGAACGTCAGGCTAGCTAGCACACGTAGCACGTTTAAAGTTAGCAAAAAATCATCATCATCATAATAATAAATCAAAGCAAAACTGGATTTGAACAAAATCTCTCCAGCTAAAATCGATTAATTCGACCACAAATTGGTAGCACGCGGATTACAAATTGCACCAGGAAACAAACTCTGAATGAGGACACAAAAGCCGATCAGACGTGTCAACTTCTGTGATGCTTTCTAAAATGTCGACCAAAACTTTCAATTCTCCCATGTAATATGTAAGAGAGATATTCTACGCAAACCCCTCGTGATTGTACCTTAAACAAGAGTTGAATCAACAGTTATTCGAGAATTCGTTAGATGGTTTCGGTCTCCAATCGAAACGGTAACCAAAATGTGGCCTGCGACAAAAATGACTTTGACACCCCTGCTGTAGAAGCTAATCTACAGTCATGCCACTCACATTTTCTTCTACGACCCTCACTGCAATGCTAAAAATGACAACGAAACCTACATGGGTGAAAATACCCCCTAGTGTGAAAACATTTTCATGCATGAAAGCCATTCACACTTTTCTGCTCCCCCGACGACGAAAAGTCCCCCTGTTCCGTTATACAAAATATTTTTCTCTGCTCTTGCCTCGCAACGAGATTCACTACACATCTGAGATCAAATTTGCTGCAGTGAAAAGCCCCTGTTGTGAAAAATGTCTTGCTGCAAACATAATTTCGTTGTAGAGGAGTTTCACTGTATTAGGGCGAGGAAAACCAGGGCAACTAATCGAGCCCAGAGCTCAAATGTGTTATTTTTTTTGCAAAAAAAAAACAAATTCCCAATGACTGTACGTAGATCATTCAAAATGACAACATTTCCGTGTTTGAACTCAACAAGGATCCCACGCTTGCATTTTGCTGCTGAGTAACTAAAACGGAAAAATGGTACCATGCGAATGTCGTCTCGGTCTACCTGCAGACAAGCACAGCCCTTGTGAGATGAGTCTGTTGTCGTCGCCGTCGCCTTGGCGACCGCCGCCGATGACATCATCGTGACAGGTCCCTCGCCTGGCGGGGAGCTTTTTTCCCCTGGGCTGTCAGGTTTCCATCGCGACCAGACGCCACTTTGACACACCATCAATTCCGAGGGACGAATCGTCTAAAAAGACAGAGCAGGACAACTTGAGGTTTGACAACAATCATTCCCAGAAGAAATCGGTCATATTTTGTTCAGACAATAAGATGGCTGCCGTGGTGTGTCAAGCTAACGTGTTTTTAGCATGTCTTAGCATGCTACGCTATGCTTCAAGCTAACGTGTTTTTAGCATGTCTTAGCATGTTACGCTATCCTTCAAGCTAACGTGTTTTTAGCATGCTATGCTATGCTTCAAGCTAACGTGTTTTTAGCATGTCTTAGCATGCTATGCTATGCTTCAAGCTAACGTGTTTTTAGCATGTCTTAGCATGCTACGCTATGCTTCAAGCTAATGTGTTTTTAGCATGTCTTAGCATGTTACGCTATGCTTCAAGCTAACGTGTTTTTAGCATGATATGCTATGCTTCAAGCTAACGTGTTTTTAGCATGTCTTAGCATGCTATGCTATGCTTCAAGCTAACATGTTTTTAGCGTGCGTGCATGCCGTATGTTTAAGCTGGCGTATGTTTTACCACGCCTGGCTGCGCCCAATAATACAGTGCGTTTTGTGTAGGTGTAAAATACAGAAATAGCACCCGTTGCTGAGACTGCGCCCTACAACACGGTGCGCCGAATGGTCGTGAAAATACGGTACACTTGATTAGCAACAAGTGATGCGAGAGTGAAGATGGTAGAGTGAGAAAAATACTTGTTTTCTGAATTACTGCAAAATGCGAACATTAAAAAAAATGTTTTCTAATGTTTGCATTTTGAGGCTAAAAAAAAATTGTTTTTATGCTAACTAATCCCACATTACCTCCCCTCAAAATATTACGGCCAGACCTGCTTTTAATATCCATGAAATCCTCAGGCATCAAAGGTTTGTTCGGGAATTTTCATTGAAAATCAAAAATACTTTTATTCAAATCCAGATCCAACTTGTTTGTATGGATTTAGTGACGTGATGTTAAAAAAGTGGAATCAAAGAAAATGTGTGAGGTTGTACCGACACGGCCAACTTTGAGCCTCCAGATTGAAGTCGTTTCCTTCACTTGCGCACTCGCCGCCAGAGAAGTAATTAACGACGACAAACCGAAGGCCGCCAGTCAAACGACTCGCCGTCGCGCAAAATAAGATAAGAATTCAATTATTTTCTCTCTTCAGCTTCAGCACGGATGGTCCCCTTTGTTCTGTCTTTTTTTTTTTCCACCTCCACCCTGGAAGCGAATACCACACACATACACATATTTGAGACCCCCAAATTTGCTACGTAATAGTTGATAGTTGAAGCGTGTTTGAAAACTCAACAATTCCCCACACTCCCGAGAATCATAAAAATGTGGACACCCATCCAAAATAAAGTCACAAAACAATATTCAGATGGACATGTATTTTGATTTGTCTATTTTCATGATTTCTTTCGGTTTGAACGGTTGAAGGCAGTCGAAGAATTTCAATTTGATGAAGAACCAAAAACCGCAAAAGGCAAAATAAGATTAGATTTAAAATTTAGATTGAATGAGTGCTACCTGCTAAATGCTACATGCTAACGCTATTATGTGTAAAACATTCTTTTGTTGCACACCTGGTATGAAGACGTAACTTAAGTGACATCTATGACTCGCTAGCTAGCTATGAGTTCTAAATTAGGAGAGAATTAGTCTCATTTTTAATGTATTTATTTTTTTAATCAATAAAGAGTTACCACCTTTGGCTAGCATTTTGTTGCCCATCCACCATTTAACATATACTCGACACGGCAAAGGCTTAATGGAATACTTCAGTTTACAGGTGATGAATAGTCGACTTTCAAGTATTCCTGTTTGGTGGCTTTTTGGTTTGACGCAATAAAGTCGCTAATTGATTCGATAATTTGGTTTCTCATCGGAATGAACTGAAATGCCAAATTATGTTATCTGCTTAAACATCTGCTTTGAATATATACTTTGTTGTTTTATTTATTTGTACGTTGATGTATGCGACAAAGCTTTATTTTAATCCGTGTGTAGTGATCTCACCAACATTAGCCAAACGATTTTTTTAACGCCCTTTCCAATGTAATCTCATAAGCTAATAATGCAGCGCTGCCTTTTTAATTAACTCTATTATTAGAGTTGGCCATTTTAATTGAGCTGGTAGGACTTATTGAATAATGAAACGTGTCCGCCGTCCGGAGCGTTGGAATGGAGCTTAATGAGAAGAGCGGCGCTAATTTCGGGAATTTGTCGGATTTTTCCCGCAATCTACTTCTCGGAACAGGAAGGGGGAGGGAAAGTAACTCATTTATACGGTTCAAATAGAGGAAAAAAAAATATACATAGAGTGATTGCTTCAGTGGAAGGCGAGGAAAAAGTCAATATGGGTGGCGCCGGTGCTAATAAAAAATTTTTTTTTTTAAATCAACAAAGAATCCCAGTGACAGAAAAAAAAATGGTACATAAAAGCAACATGACTCAAAAGCAGCAAAAAACAAAGGTGGGAACATCAAAATAATGGGATCAGTGCGATAAAGTACGTGCTTGTAGCACTATTTGTATATATATATATATAAATATATATATATTTTTTATTTTTATTTATTTTTTAACATGATGGATTGATTTTTTTTATTTTATTTTATTTCAGGACAGAAAATTTGCCGTCGTAGCATCTTCTTCTGTTCAGTACTTGAGCTAGTAGCCTTTCCGTAAAAATGTAGCATGATGATCCAACGAGGCAATTCTTGTCCGATCTGGAACTGGAGCCGGAAACGGCGAAACAGTGGAAAATAACTGGTAAATGACCAGGAATTTGCTCAAATAGTAGACAGCTTCTGTAAGTACAAATAGCGTCACATGCGCAGAGTTGTTGTTGTTGATTCCAACATAATTACGAGGTGGGCTAGCTGCTAGCTCTGAAGCTAGCAGTGATTACCGTAAAAAAACGTAGCGTCGTGAATTCTTGACTTGACATCAAACTGAACCTGAACCACATGCTGCCGCACGCAACCGCAGTTGGAGGACGTGGGCCCGTTTCTACGACAGCTACTACAAAAAAAAAACAGTCATAAAGCTATACTGTTTAAAAAAAAAAGCTATTTTCTCTGACAAGGCACTTTTTGTCGGCTCCCATTCATGGGAGTACCTAATCAAGTGTCCGCCTAGCAGATGTTTTGGAAGGGAGGCAGGAAGTCGCGCGATGCCGATAAAAAGCCAAAAGAGGAGTGAAAGGCTACAAAATAAAGAGATAAGTCCTTCCGAATGAATGAATGAGCGACAGCGATGCAGAAAGTGGGCGGGGATAGCAGTGTTGTGGTACGAGTCGGATGATAGGAGCACAAATGTTGTTTGTTGCCTTATCTGACCAAAAAAAGCCTACAGAGAGATGAAGGTCGCGTCCTCTGATGATGTTTTTGGACTTTTATCCTTCACCTAGCCTTTCATAAACATTTGGCTTTTTTTTTTTAACATGTCCCAAAGCTGCTATGTTGTTGGCGCCGCGGGTAAAAACGCAAAGTTTGCACATGCTGTTTGCTAAATAAATCTAATGACTGTGAAATCTTCCTCAAGAGAAAAGTGTGAGAGTGTTTCTTTGCTTTTTTCGGGGTTGTGTGTGTTTTTTTTTTGTATTTGGATGTTTCGACTGAATAAATATCCTTTTCGGAACTGGCCTCATCCCAGAGCCCATTTGGAGTCCTTTGATGCCTGACCAGAAACCTTTTGGGAGAAAAAAATTACTTGAAATGCCGTTGTACCAATCATTTTCCCGGTCCCCCCACGCCCTGAATTAAGAGAAGCATGTTGCTACGATTGTTTGTGTTGTCTTTAGTTTCGGCGTCCGACGTGCCTGGACGATGCAAGACATCTGCAAAATTGTCAGAACATAACAGTGAGGGGTGGGGGGGCTTGCCCACCGGTAACGTTCAGCGGGAGGTCATTCCGAAGAGAGGGACTCCTCCTCTTAGTTCTCGGTACCTCGACTAGTATCTGGTCCGCAGACCTGAGGCATGCGTGTAGGAACTCAGAGAGGGAAGGTGGGGTCAGGCCATTTCAAGATTGGAAAACAAATCATAGGATCTTCAAACTCTTTAGTTAGGGTTAGGGTTAGAACTCTTTTGGGAGCCAGCGAAGGGACGCCAGAGTGGGAGTGATGTGCTCCCTCCTACGAGCTCCAGTTAGGAGGCGAGCAGCAGCATTGTGGACCAACTGGAGACGCTCCGTGGAGGATCGGCTGAGTCCAAAGTCAAGTCCGTGACAGTCATCCAGCCGGGACGTTACGAATTTGTGAATGACGGATTCAAAGTGATCTTGGGAAAGGGAGAGGCTTGGTTTTAGCCAGCTGCCGAAGATGAAAGAAGCTGGATTGGACAACGGCACCAATTTGAAATTGAATTGGGCCTTAAACTGGAGAGACCCAGTTTTTGGAGACTGTTGGCTGAGGATAAGGAACTCAAGTCCGCAGGGATGGGATGTACAAAGGCCACTGAGACCAACCACCATCACTTCTCTCTACTTTTCATTGAAACTCAAGAATTTTAGTGCCATCCAGGTCTTGATTTCCTCCAGACAGAATAAAAGTGGCCTCCACGAGAAAGCGACAACACGCCAACTCTCCCGACACTCACGGGCATCAAAAAATCTGCCTGTGCGGCCCAAAGCCATTTTTGCGAGGGCCGTGTGCTGCCGGTTGTGTGCATAGCGGCGGTGTGCAAATTTCAAGCGAGCTTCGCGGTTATTTACAGCCCGCCGCGCTACGGGACAAATTGTGCCGTTGGTGTCAGAACAGAACGTAGACGAGTGAACAGGCCAGATTTCATAATTCAAGGAGAGTTTGAAAGAGTGTGTCGGGGGGGGGGGTGTCTGTGTGGCAGAGACACACATCATCCCGGCTTGTGCCTCAAGTCCAAACAAAGCGTCGCCAGCTCTGAGGACCGTGGCTCCGTTCAAGGCCTTGTAAAGCAAGTTAGCGAGCCCCGGGCGCCCGGATTGGTCGGCCCCGAGAGCCTGACACAGAGCAGGACTTCTTCGGGTCTCGCCAGCTCTGCCCTGTTTTGACAGGAAATTCTCTTTGGGAAGGTCTGGGAGGGCTCACGCGCCACTGGATGCCCCGACGGGTAGACACACACACAACCAGCAGGAGGACGCACGTTGCTCCTGAACCCAAACGGGCTTTTTCCACGTACAACGAAAAGACAACAATTCTCAGCGACTGGAGTAACTCCACAGGCGGCCGTGCCCCAAAGTGTAGACGGCTTCAAGTTCATACCAGAATTTCGGACATTTTGTTCCAGAAATTCTTGATATCATTGGATTCCTCCAGCGCCACCCTCAACGGTGCAAGTCAACCAAAAAATGGAAGCGAGGACTTGAGCTAAGCTAATGAATCCAACAAGGCGCATGTTTGTCTATTTTCTGCATGTGGGAAATGTGGGAAAGCAAGAGAATGTCCGTCCTCCAATTCGGGAATGATGAAAGGTTTCTACGTCACCAAATCCGACCTTCATCCGACATTTGAGGGTCTGCCTTCCATCCAGACGTCTTCGATCAATATTTGTTGTTACCTTTGAGCAAGAAAACGGAAGACTGGCTCGTGAGCTACTTCCCTCACAGCTGTTGCTTTGTGTTTTGTTTGGTGATCAGTTGCTCACTTTGGAACGAACAAACTCACACAAAACAAATCCAACCAAGTCACCACCAGCGAAATAATTGTCTCAACAACTCGCAAAACTGGCGAGCCCAAATCCTCAGTCCCATGCTAACAAAGTGACAAGCTAACGCCTTAACAAACGAACGGTTCTACTCCTAAAGTCCTGAACTGAATCTTCAAGAGTCGCAAACTAAAAGGCAAACATCATAACAAACTCGTAAAACCACCAATGAACAAAGGAAAAAACGCGTACTATAAGAACCTAACCGTGCGTGTACAAACCAAACAAGCTAACGATGACATCAGTGAGGAAAACGATGGGAATCAACTGCCCCGCTATCATTTAATGCGCTCCGATGGCCGACTTCCAAAGGGCAAAGCGTAGGAGGCAGAAGGAAGCGCGGCTATCCGCCCCCGCGTGTCATTAGCGCTTAGCGCTCATGTTGTTTTTAGCGGAGGTCGCAGTGACCTTGAAGCTCAATGCACCTCCTGTTCTGACGTGCGCAGGTAAGGACGATCTCTGCGCGGCCACGGCAAGGAAGACACAAAGAGAACGTTTGCGCCCGGCAGAGACGACTCGTTGGCAGTTGTTCAAACCAGATGAGGCCCCAAACGACAAGGTCAGACGTGTTTTCCAGATTGACCCGCAAGGCCGCCATGATGTGGGAAAGATCAACACGTATGGAATTGGAGTGTGACTAAAAAAGTGTTGAATTAGTTTGGATTCGATTGAATCGTGTTATTACCGTAAGGTGTGGATAATGGCATGCCGGATGGGGTGGGGGGGCAGGAGATGGACACACCGGCGGATAGATGGACTGTGTGACCGGATGGACTATCGGATGGCGGATAGACGGACAGACAGACAGACAGACAGACATGAACAGATGAACTAACAGACAGTCGGATGGGCCGAAGGTCGGATGGACGCGGCTCGAGGACTCGACGGACGTCAACGGAACCCCGCAGCGAGGTCACGTTGACACGTCGCTTCGGCGGACTCGAGGGACGTCTCGTGTTCTCGGCAGCTGTCAGCGCCGTCAACCCCTCCCGACCCCTCCCCTCGCCGCAATCCTGTCCAGACATTCACAATCGCTGCCAGATCCCGTTGGTAGCAACTTCATTGCAAGCTGGTCCGCAGCCCAGAGTCATCAGTCAGTGGAACAAAGCCCCCCACCCCCGCCCGCCCCATCGGCCCTCCCGCTCCGCAACCCCGCCGGTCCGTCCGGGCCGAGCCTTTCATGGACACATAAAAGAGCCTCGGAACCAAACGGAGCCTCTGATTGGTTGGGAAAGATAAGGCATCATTAATCAACCGAGCACAAACACCATCGGGATGTGAGAGACTTGAGGCAATAACAACAGCGCTCTGTGCACGCCGGGAACACTTCACCTGCTCCGCTGGCCTTACCCCAACACCACCTTACACTCACATTCGAGACCTTTTCACACTGCACTTAGTTTTCTCGGTTTTCACTGTGCCCCGTGAGTCTCAACTGGGTATTCTGATCAATATTGCCTCGGTGGGATATGAACGAAGCAGATTTATCCGTCCGTTTTTAATCCACCGCAGGGCGCTGCCATTTTGTCCCGTACCGCCCTCGGCTACCATTTTGTCCCGTACCCCTTCAACCTCGCGTTGCGAACGTCACGGCTCACCTGGTGTCTTGGTTTGAGCACAAGATGTTGGTCATCCGGGAGGGGCTCAGAGTAGAACCGCTTCTCCTCCACATCGAGAGGAGACAGATGAGGTGGCTCGGGCATCTAATTAGGATGCCTCCTGGACGCCTCCCTGGTGAGGTGTTCCGGGCATGTCCCACTGGCAGGAGACCCGAGGACGACCCAGGACACGCTGGAGAGACTATGTCACCCAGCTGGCCTGGGAACGCCTCGGGATCCGCCAGGAAGAGCTCGAAGAAGTGGCTGGGGAGAGGGAAGTCTGGGCTTCCCTCCTAAAACTGCTGCCCCCGCGACCCGACCCCGGATAAGCGGTGGAAAATGGATGGATGGATGGATGTTGGTCATTCCAGACTTTGGCTACACTCTCGGTTCACTTCCACTAGACTTCATTCACCTTTTACGCGGTTACACTCTGACTGCAGAGTACCACCAACAATTCACTTCACTCACTGCGCATTCACACGCTGCGCCTGGCGCAGCCTCTTTTTTTGTCCCTGTGACGCAGTGTTAGTGGCACTCCGACGTGAACTCTGCCTCCCCCTGCTGTCCTCTGCCCATTTCCCACCCGGGGGAGGTCGGGGGTGGGAGGGAGGTCTGTCGGTCATCATGGCAACAGGCAGAAGGCTCCCTTGACATCAGTTGGGCCAAAACGTGGCCGGGCAACCTCAGCTCACATCAAGACTTTGATAGCGACCCGCACTCGCTCCGCAACGCCGTGTGAGTCGCGGTCAACTTGTGTCTGTATTTGTGTTCTCGCTGGTGCTTGCGCAGCGGTGGGCGAATCCACAATCATTCCAGAAATCCATGAGACGCCTCCCCCGTGTCAACAGTGGAGAAAGTCAACTCTCCCAGTGACTATTTACTCTGTTTGGGGGCGTCGAGGCTCTGGAGCCCTTGAAGTCCTTAAAGAGCCCGCTTCTGCCAAGCCCATTTATTACCCCTTTTAACACTTGACAAGTCAAGTAAACCTTCTTCCTGGACTGTCAACTAGCTTAAGCACTTTGCATGGAAGGCACAGGACGCTAATACTGAGCAGCACCACCCAGAAACCGGCGACTTTCAAGGGCTCGTGGCATCACTAGAGCTTTTCACGGGGAACTTGGGCAAAACCGGCGCTTCACAGATCAAACGGCGGAGAGGGCGAGGAGTGAGTGTCGGGGTTGCGACGTTAACACCCGATAAACGTCAAACATGCTCTGGAGGGACTTGCTTTGGGCTGGCCCGGCCACTTCAGTAGACAGTCCCGTATTTCATCCACCGCAGTCTTGAAGCAGATTCATTTGGGTGGTTCCAAACGTGTAGGCTGCGAGTTTTCGCATCCATTTTTGCAGGTCGAAGAAGCGGTTCGTCGCATTCAGCGGCCCCGCCCACAAGAATGATTGCCAATTGTTTTCGCGCTTCAAATTTGACATGACATTTTACAGCGACTTTAAACGCACTTCACGTCTGATAAGGCCAAGGTGGTACAAAGCGAAAGCAAACAGCTGGCGTCTTCTTCTTCGCTGGATACCCAGTGGCGCTTTGCTGCCACTCGCAGGCCACTGCGGGTATTGCGTCAGACTTGAGCCTTCTCTGTCGCCATGGAAGCGTTGTCAGCGCGCTGCGACGTTATCCGTGCACCACTAAAAGCTCCAAACATCACCATTATACCACCCACCACGAATAGCCCACACCCGTGTGTGTGTGTGTGTGTGTGTGTGTGTGTGTGTGTGTGTGTGTGTGTGTGTGTGTGTGTGTGTGTGTGTGGACACAGTGTTTATCTGCCTGTGTAAACGGCGACGTCCAGACGAACATATGAATGTGGATTCTTGGGGGGTGCGGGGGGGTTGACGTATTACATGTCCCCCAAATAGAATTGCGCTAAATGAACTCATTGTACGCGTCCTCAATGCAACCTAGTGTGGCAAGAAACAAATATCAATGCCCCTCTTTACATACGCGCACACGTACACGGACCCAGATAACTGTTGATTGGTTGGATTGATTGATTGATTGCCTGTCGGGGTTGCGTCTCAAGAACGCATGACTTTCAACCGTGTTTGGCACACGGTAGCATCGGTCAAATTATGTACGTACATTGACCTTGTTACTCTCATGTGTGGGAAAACTTGATTGATGCGGTTCCATTTTTTTCACAAAGGATTGGAGGGCGGTTTGATCAATTAAAAACTAAACAGATTTGGAATACGGTACACTGTCACGCAAATGGAATAGACAGAAATGTTTTTTTCAAAATCAGTCTACATTTTAAAGAATGAAACGATTCAAAAATGTGTCGTTATTATTTGCACTTGAAAATTAAATATGGATCTTGTGGGGATGAGCGGGTTAAAGTAATGGATGGTTGGAAAATTAAAAGTAATATGTACTCTCGAAAATGAATGCGGTCTCGGTCACGTGTCCTCCAAAAAGGAAGTTATTTTTTTAGTACATTAAGCACGTATTCGATTGTGTTAAAAATGGAGGCGGATGGAAGGCGGCAATCTCGTGAACGCCCGAGGCGCTAATGTGTCAAACGTGGAGGAAGGAGGGGCTTGGGTGGTTTTCAGACAAAGTTCCTCAAGTGTCCTTGATGCCTTCCAGCTCCTTTTCACGGGTCAGTCATCAAGTTGGCCATTGTGGTGCGGTGCCGCCATCTAGTGGTCATCTTGCGCCACGCAGGCAGATAAACACTTGCGCTTAACGGGAAACCGGCGGTAGGGGGCAGTGTTGCCCGACGAATAAGCTTCCAGTTTGTTACACACTTCTGAAATCGCAAATTTGCTCAAATGACCTTTCAGTCATTCAGTGATCGACTGTTTGGGAGCATTTGGACTGACAGAACATTGTGTTTTGTGACAATACAAGTACTTTACCTTCAAAAAGAAATTCTGGACTCTATCCTTTCACTATAAAGAAGTTTTGTCTGGTCTTTTCCATTCTTTAGTATTCAGCAAATTGGTTGGTTTCACCAAAAGCATGAGTTTCTGACCAAAAGCAGCAACAACAACAAAATTTTTTAAACACTTTTTTTGTGAAAAGGGACACATTAAGCAGAAGAGGGGCTTTGACGCGAACATTTTTTTGCTATTGCAACACTTATTTTCAAAAGGCTTTTGGTGGGAAAATAATCATTCGCTAAGCTGACCGCGAGAAGCTCAACAAAGATAAGCTAAAATAAGATAAACCTTGAATGACCACCAGAAGGGAAATACAGCATTTACAGTGACACACGGTGGATTGTTTGAAGAAAAAAAATCAATGAAACTTAATAAATACAAGAACTGAGAGACTGGACTTTGACTAGGGTCTCTAAGCCATTTCCGAAGTTGACTTGCTGGCGTTTTGGATGGTTGTCCTGCTGCAGAAGCCAAGTTTGCTTCAGGTTGAGGTCACAAACTCATGACCAAACGAAACGTCTCTCTCTGGATTTTCTGGTAATTACCAGAATTCAGGGTTCCACCAATCACAGCAAGTCATCCCGGTCCTGAGGAAGCAAAGCAGCCACAGAGCATCTGAGCACGTCACCATGATTTTTGACGGTTGGGACGATGTTCTTTTTCTGAAATGCCTGATTTAAATGAGACACAGTCCTTCCCCAAAATGTAACTTTTGACACATCAGTCAATAGAATATTCTCCAAAAGTCTTTAGAATTGTTGGGTCAAATAGACCCAACTGTTGAAAAAAAAAACCCTCAAAATTTCACAGTAAGCATGGGCGATTCAACAAAATATTTTAAGTTTTGCTATTGCAAAAATTGCCTTTCCTACATTTCACAACAAAAGAAATTTGCAGAACGGGTTGTCCATTTTAAAAATATCCGTCAAAAATGTTTTGGAGCAAACAACTTTAACTGGCTTTGTTGACCAAAGTCACGGCGATGCCCTAAATGTCAATCATTTATATTCGTTAAATTACTATTCGTACCCCCCCCCCCCAAAAAAATAATAGAAGTTGTGTTGTTTTGGGGTTTTTTTTTGTTTTAACCAGGTTGTGGGTCAGGCCCTTTTTGACCCAGGTGTTCCAAAAGTTCCGTTTGGAGAGCTCTGCAGACGCGTTAATGAGCGTTAAGAGAACACGTTTTTACTGCTGGCCTCCGGGAGACGTTTAAGGTGTCATCACTCCTCACCTTTGACAGCTCGCCATATTGCAACATGTCCTTTAATTACAACGTAGCCACTCCTCCGCAGCACTCGTAATTATCAGCGATTTGGAGACACAGAGCAAGCCGTTAATTATTGCAGTACCGCTTGCCATTTATGAAATCATATCTTTTAGCGCCTTACGAATAAAACGTCGTCATTTCCCATTTTTAATTCACAATTCACTTTATTCGATGAGCGAGCGTCATTGATGACGTTCTCAGCGGCGATTGAGGGAATTGAACATGAAGAGGAAACTAAAGTTCGTTTGCTAATAAAGCTGCATCGCAATTTTCTCATGGATGAGTTGAGCTTCAAGCGGAGATTATATATATATATATTTTTTTTTTTTTAATGACCTCTGAAAGACAACTTTCATGGTTTTGTTGTGCGGAGCAAGATCGTTTTTCATTGTCATTGATTGTCTATTTTTATTTATGACATTTAAAAACTTGGATTAAAAACACGGACGTTTCAGGAGTTCAATGCAAAAAAGTGGAACGCGGGATGAATTATTGCACGGAAGTTTTGTTCCCCCCCTTCTCGAAGTTTTTGTGGCACCGCGAACGCAGACATGCAAAAGAGAGCCACTTTGTGATTGATTGCGATGCAGAAACGTTGACGGGTCGGTTTGGGCTCACGGCCAGCCTGTCGGGGTTTCTCAGCGGGAGGTTCGACTCGCGTTTTTCGCCACCACTCCCCCGCCTTGTTTTTTTCGCTGTCAGGACTTGCGCGTTGCGATTTGTCAAACCCGACAGACGTCATGGGTTCTCCGTGTTGTTTGAAGATTTTTTTTTACGAATTGTGGGATTAATCATTTCCCCTCGCTAGATGTAACCAGATTAATCCAAAGTGGTATGCATTAAAAAAAATCTGCAAGAACAAATCGATTTTAAAAAGGTGATCTTATAATCATTTATTATTGTTGTCATTATTGGCATTTGTCATTTGATAGAAAGGATTGAAAATTCGACAAAATTCGACAAACAACGATATACTTCTTTATATTCTGTTACTTTTATTAAATTAAGTTGATGTTTAAAATTTTATGCAACCTGTACTGAACACGATATATTGGGAGGGGGTTACTTTGGCATTTTCAATTTTGTGTAAGCAAATGAAAACAGTCCTATCAATCCAATGCGTGATTTTATTTGATGTTTATTATTTTGTGGAGCCTAAAATAAACCTCATCATATGGATCCTTTTTTTTTTTTTAAGTCCATATTTTTAGTCCTGTATTTTCCATTCGTTTCAGAGTTGGTTTAGTCGGCGTGAGGCTCAAGCCGAGTGAAAGCAAACTTGTCAGTTTTCCCCGGGCCGGGGCAGGTTCGACCCCCGGGGAGACTTGCGCCGCGTCTGGGGTCGACCACGCCCCCCTCGCGTGGCGATTGGCTGCCGAGCTTTTGGCTGTCAGCGGCGTCGCTACAATTCAAACAAGTTTTTGCAACGGCGCCCGACACTTGTTGAGAGAACCGGCCCCCAAAAAAGACAACACCTCCACCTCCACTTCCACCTCCACCTCCGGCCGGCCGGCTTCGCTTGCACCCCTCACCGGGAGTGATGATCGATCCCGAGTCCCACCAGCGGAGCCAGCATCACTCCTCCGCCCCCAAAGGCTCCCAGGAGGCCGCCGACATGGCCGTGTACTGCGACTCCCTGAGCGGCATGTACCACCACCACCACCACCATCACCACCACCAGCAGCACCAGCAGCAGCAGCAGCAGCCGCCTCAGAACCTCCAGCCCGCCGCTCACCGAGCCGCCGGCTTCGGCCTGGCCGAGTACGGCTCCCCGCCTAGCCCGTACCTGTGGGGCGTCAACCCGGCCCCGACTGCGGCTGCGGCGGCGCCGTACCTGCACGCCGCCGGCGGCCCCCCCGGCCCCTTCGGCCCGCCCTCGTACGGCTCCCCGCGGCCGTTCCTGGCCGGCGGCTCGTCGGCCTTCGGCGGCCCGGAGCTGGGCTGGCTGTCGGTGGCCAGCCAGGAGGAGCTGCTGAAGCTGGTGCGGCCGCCCTACTCGTACTCGGCGCTGATCGCCATGGCCATCCAGAACGCGCACGACAAGAAGCTGACGCTCAGTCAGATCTACGCCTACGTGGCCGGCAACTTCCCCTTCTACAAGAAGAGCAAGGCCGGCTGGCAGAATTCCATCCGACACAACCTGTCGCTCAACGACTGCTTCAAGAAGGTGCCCCGCGACGAGGACGACCCCGGTACGTGAACGCACCACTCGCCGCACTGGCGCCATCAAAATCGCAAACTTCTCCGCTTGTCCAGCGCAACTTTCGATTAATCTCGTTTCTTGAATATACGGGGAGCCAGCGTTCATCGACCCCGTCCGGGATTTGGTGAAAACCCACGTGATCAATTTCCCACGCGAACGTGATTTTAGACTTTACCGCAAACACGTTAGAACAGAAGGCATCAAATCGATCCGGAAATCTGTCACACCTGTATCACGTCCTCATACATTTTTACCCGTTTTAGCGCCGTAAATGTCGTCTTTTAACGTCATTAATGTCACAGTACAACGTGATAAGTTCCGGGTCATGACGTCGTAAATTTTGCGTCAATGTCATGACGTAACGTGGTCACATTCACGTTGCGACGTCATCAATTTCATGTAAAAACGTGGTTCGGTTTCACGTTCAAACGAGTCGCGTTTGAAAATGTGAAGGGCATCATCACGTTCTCACGTGAGTTTGAAATGTTTCTTCTTTTTCACCTGTTGTGGCAGCAACCCACTTCCGCTTTCAAATGTCAACATCAAATTCGGCTGATTATTTTGACTTGTCATTGCGAGACTTGTAATTGATTGCATCAAATCAAAAACAAGAGAGACAAACACATTTTTTTTAAAACCACTGCAATTTCAACACCAAGCAAAGATGATACGATCAGCATGATTTATTTTCATGATTTTTATTGATTTATTTTTTACATTGAACCAATTTATTTACACAACCGGTTCAACGTAACAATTTTGAAAAGGCCTGCGCATCAAAGTTTAGTGTGTCGCCAATCAGTTACATTCATTTTTCAATGATCTCCCCGCCCCAGAAGGAAAATTGAAACATTCCAGTTTTACCTGCCACATTGTTGAAAATATCAAAAATAAAAACACATTGTAAGCAACTGTACTCCTACCATGACTGTGGCATGTGATTTTTTTTTTTTTAGCCACAGAAAAAAACAGAGCAGCACGAAACAACGCAAGACATTTTTGTTAAAAAAAAAAAAAAATAAAGTACTGAGGTCAAGAGCTGCATTTCATTGTTTCATATTGAACGGGTGATTTTGAAACGCAGATCGCAAATGAAAGAAGAAATAAAGGCTGGAAATAAAAACACAATCATCAATTGAACACCCCATAACATTTGGACAGCATGTGTTGAAGTCTGAAATACTCTCCAATTCTCATACGCACACGTCCATCAAGTTACATTTGAATTTGACTTATTAGATGACTACTCCGCCCAAATAATAAATCCGAGCGGTGATCGCGTTTGATTTCGAGTGCAAAACCGACTTGCGTTTGTTTCTTGCGCGTTAGATTGCGTGTGATTGAGCAACCAGTTTGGACATTTGAGGCCTTCGGGGCAACTTTGATCTCACCCCCCAAAATAAAAAATGTTTTAAAAATCCTACAAAAAAGATGCAGGCATCTTTATTTTTATTATTATTATTTTATAATAATAATAATAAATTTCATTTATAAGTGCCTTTTCAAAACACTCAATGGCGCTTTACAATCAAAACAAGAACAATAAAACCACAGATAAAATTATAAAAAATCAACAAAAACCCATTTTTGTGGGTGGCGGCATTTCTCCGATGGTTGCCTAAAAAAAAAAAAATCCAGATTCTTTTAAAAAGTATAACGTGAACAAAGTGATTTTTTTGGGTTCCCTTCGTGACGTTGTGACGATCTTTCGATTTCGGCTGTCGACATGTCGCGTATTTCAACTGTCAACGACGGCTACCCGAGCCCGGTCCTCGAGGGCCGTCGTCCTGCCCGTTTTGGAGGTCTCTCCCCCCCCCCCTCCTCCTCCAGCACACCCGCTTCAAACGATGAGCTGATCATTTGACTCGGGTGTGCCGGAGGAGGGGAGACATCTCAAACGGGCCGGACGGCGGCCCCCCGAGGCCCGGATTTGTGCCTGTCAAAAAAAAAAAGAAACCGAACATAAATTCCTGACAGATGTGAATGTGCACACTCCAGGCAAGGGCAACTATTGGACGCTGGACCCCAACTGCGAGAAAATGTTTGACAACGGCAACTTCCGGCGGAAAAGGAAGCGAAGGTCCGACCCCGCGCTGGCGCGGCGCCGGGGCCACCAAGATGGAGGACGGCGCGCGGGCCCCCACGCCCAAAGCCTGCGACAGCCCCCGGCTCCCGGGCCCGCCCTCGCCCCCGGACGCGGACGCCCTGAGCGAGAGCCTCAAGACGCCGTCGTGCCTGAGCAACTTTTACGGCAGCATGTCCACCCTGGGGGCTCCCGGCGGGCGACCGGCGGGGCCGCTGGGCCTGCTCAACGAGCTGTCCAGCAGGAACATTAGCGCCTTGCAGGGCCCGTCGTACCATGCGGGCGGCCAGCAGGACTCGGCCGGCTCGGAGCACGGCGCCGAGGGGCTGCACTTCAACCGCGGCGTGTACTACAACGCCTTCGGAGGGGGGCAGGGCGGACAGTTCAACAGCCACTTGTACAACAGCTTCAGCGTCAACAGCCTCATTTACCCCCGAGACGGGGCTGAGCTATAGGCCGCCCCCCCCCACACACCCCCACAATCACTACCCCAGGGTAAACTTCCCAGACACTTCATTAGGTACAGGCAAAAATCAGAAATTCCGTGTTTTGTGTTGCTAAGAGACGGTGCGCGTGTACCTAATGAAGTGGCCGGCTGGTGGAGCATCATCATCATCATCATCATCATCAAGCGCTTATCTCCTTTTGTTCACCAACCACATTCGTTTGTTAATGTAGACGTGTGATTATGCTATGTTGTTTGCTCTCTTTTAAGCATCTTTTCTTTTTTTTTTTGAACTTGTACACTCCAGTCGGTTTGCTTTTACGAGTTCCGGCCAGGCAAAGTTCAGAAATGTCGAGCTTTTGCCGGATAAAGTTCAGCATGTCGAGTTCGTCTAGATTAAATTTGAAGCTGTTGAGCATTGGCTAGCTAAAGTTTGTATATGTCAAACGTTAGCTAGCTAAAGTTCAAGGATGTTGAATTTTGGCTAGATGCTGAATGATGGCTAAAGGTAGTTCCGATATGTCGAGCCAAATCACGTTCGGCAATGTTGAATTGTGGCTAGCTAAAGTTTCAGAATCTCAAACTTGGACCAAGTAAAGTTTGTATACGTCAAGCTTTAGCTAGCTAAAGTTCAAGGATGTTGAATTTTGGCTAGATGCTGAATGATGGCTAAAGGTAGTTCCGATATGTCAAGCTCTGGCCAGATCAAGTTCGGCAATGTCGAATTGCGGCTAGCTAAAGTTTCAGAATCTCAAACTTTGACCAAGTAAAGTTTGTATATGTCAAATGTTAGCTAGCTAAAGTTCAAGGATGTTGAATTTTGGCTAGATGCTGAATGATGGCTAAAGGTAGTTACGATATGTCGAGCTCTGGCTAGATCAAGTTCGGCGATGTCGAATTGTGGCTAGCGAAAGTTTCAGAATTTCAAACTTTGACCAAGTAAAATTTGTATACGTCAAGCTTTAGCTAGCTAAAGTTCAAGGATGTTGAATTTTGGCTAGATGCTGAATGACGGCTTAAGGTAGTTCCGATTTGTTGAGCTCTGGCTAGGTCAAGTTCAACAATGTCGAATTGCGGCTAGGGAAAGTTTCAGCATGTCGAGCTTTGGCTGGCGAACGTTGAGATCCGCCAAGTTTTAGCTAGCTCAAGTTAAGAGATGTTGAATTTTGGCTCGATAAACTTTGAAGATGTCGTGCTCTGGCTCAAAAAGTGTTGTTATTTTCAGCTTTGACTAAATCAAGTTTAGATGGTCAAACTTCGGCTGGATAAAGATCCGATGTCCAGCTTTGGCTAACTATTCAGATACGTTTCAAATGACGCCAAAAGCTTCGGCCGGAGAACATTTAAATAAGTCGCGCTTTAGCAAGGAAAAGCTCAGACATGTCAAGCTTCGACTCGAAAAAGATCCGATGTGTGGAGTTTTGACAAGATATCATTTGGACGCTTCCACGAGGTCACGTCGGGCCGCGTGAACCTTTTGGCCAGATCAAATTTGAATTTGTTCCGTTTCAGCGGAGATCAAGTGTAGCTACGTCGAGATTTGCCGATATCAAGTTCCGATAATGCTGAGCGTAGTCTGTAAAGAGATCAGATGTGTCCAAGTTTTGGCTCGATCAAGTCGGCGTCAGCGGCAAAAACCACACGGAGTCTCACCTCGGACGAAAAGGCCGTGACGAGGGATTTCCAACCTCAGAGGGGATTTTTAAAAGTTTTTTTTTTTTGCAATGTTGCTCCGTGGCGGCCCGACGTGTTCAAACCTGCCAAAGTTGCCGTTTCGTTTTTTGGGAGCAGGGAACATGTTTGGGTGGGGTAGGGGTTGGAAGAGGGGGGGGGGTTGGTCGCCTCACATTACCTCACAGAGACGAGACGTCTCCTCTTAGCTTCGCATGCAGTAAACATCACACCTTGTTTTGTTTTGGTGTTTTGTTATTTTTTTGATAGCGACTTTACGACTGAAACGACAGCACTACGCCTTGTACGAAGACACCGACAAACACACAAAATCTATTTTTGTAAATGATAGTTTGGAAATATTTATGCTATTTATGCAGACAGGCCTTGGTTTTTTGTTGTTGTTTGTTTTTTTTTTTCCTCCTCTACATGTGTACATGCCATCTTGGCTTTGATGAACAGATCTCATTTTCTGCATATGTATCAATCAATCACTGTATTTTTTTTCTTCTCAGGATTCAATCCGTCAACTTTTCTATGGTTGCCTTTTCCAATCTGCACACACACACACACACACACGCAGGCAGTTTGAACTGTGATTATTACAAATAAAGGTCCTGTTGTCATCACACGTCTATGATGCTTGCGCCACTCGCTGACTCGCGTTGAGCTTCATCTTGGTGTTGTTGGCGGTAATCAGATGTATTGATTTTTTTTAATAGGAAATTTGTATTCAAATACTCCGCACAATAAATATCCCATCAGTATATTTTGTATCAATTGGTGATCCGAAGTTCAACGAAAAAGAATGACCAAAATATATATTTTTAGCAAGGTGACAAATGTAATACAACTGTCAATAATTGTAAAACATTTTGGTGTTTTGAAATATTTTGTCATCATCTTTAAAATAATGATCAAAGGCGCTCTTGTCTTTTCCCCCATGTCCTTCGCGCCCGTCCGTCCGTCCGTCCTCTCCCGTCAATTCGGGGCTTGCTTGACTTCTCTCATGTTGTTAGCCTTTGATGGTTAGCGTTAGCCGAAAACGGATACGCCGATCTGTACAATTTTGAACGTACTCGTATCAACAAAACAATACCCAAGTGCTTTTTTTTCCACTCTTGAGGCGACCCAATCGTTCTATTGATGTGTAAAAATTTCAAACCAGCGCAGGGTAGTGCCACCTACTGGTGAGTAGGACGTACTTGATGTCAGATTGATCATTTGAAATCAGGCGGGTATCGGTCGTCGCGTCATAAAAATCTCGTTGACGTTCTCCGGAATGTTCCCAGCCTGGCAGCGCTTCGACTGAATGAGCGAATCGTCTGCCAACTTGGCAATTCGAGAAGATCGACTGACCCGGGGGTCTGTTTGACCACCTTCCATTGGTGCCGGGACATTGGTGACCCCCCCCCCCCCCCACTTCCTGCCTACCTTCCTCATTTGGCACCGGCAGCATCGGGTGACGTTTGAAAAGCGCCATTGTCAAGGTGGCTGGGAAGCGGCTGCAAATCGGGCTCGGGGCGAAGTTTTGAGGGGCGACGCGTAGGTCGGCGTCCTCGAAAGACCCTGCCAGAGGTGTCACTTCGTTAATGAGAATTACAGTGATCCCTCGCTACTTCGTGGTTCGTTTATCGCGGGTTCATATATATATATATATATATATATTTATTTAAAGTTTTTTTTTAATATTTATTTAATTTTTGGGGGTTTGTTTTTTACATATACATGGAGTACAGTACTGTATATGTTGCTCGATGTGACCCGCTGTTGTTTTGCAGCTTCTCGCGGACCGTTTGCGGACTTTTTTTTTACCTGTTTATGTTAATTGGACGCTACTTCGCAGATTTTCGTTTATCGCGGGTGGTTTTGGTCCCCATTAACCGCGATAAACGAGGAATTACTGTATATATATTTTTTTTGGGGGGGGGGCAACAGAAAGAGCCAATCTCAGACCATTCTGGGCATCCTGGACAAGGCTCAAAAACGCTCAAAGGACTTTTCATTGTCAGCATGAAATATCATTCATATTAAAAATATTCTTTTATTTATTTTTTTTATGGCAGATTACATTGAAGGCAACTTGCCCGCATTTGGTCAAAAGACGACATCGGCCATTTTGGTACTCCATGTTAAAAATGTCAGCAGGATGTTTCTCTGTTAGCTTCATTCATGACGGAAACATCCATGTTTGTTTTTGGCTAAGCTAAACGTTAGCATGACGTTTGTCGTTTGGGGAGGAAGCGCATCACAACGGGTTAATGAAATCCACGTCATGGCGGAGGGCCTCCAGTAATCAAAGCGCTCTTGTCGGCGCGCGCACGCTCGCTCGCGCCCGCTCGTTTCCATTGTGCGGGCGGCCGCAGGTGCGAGACACGCTTTGTTGATCATAATCCCCCCGGCCGGCGGAGAAGCTTTTGAGCGCGCTTGACGTACCCCGAGCGGCGAGCCCTTTTGCTCCCCGGCCGCCGCGCTGCCACCGTCTCCCGCCGCCGCTCATGGGATCCGACAGGCGGAAAAATAATGAATAACACCTTCACCCGGAGATGACCCGGCTCCCAATTCGCCGGCTCCACACGACGGCTGGAGCGACTTGCCGCTTAATTGAGCCGCGCCGGATCAAATCATTCCCCCGATTCGCCCAACGCACGCCCCACCGCGGCCTTCGGGAGCGACTTCGGGAACATTTATGAATGGTCGCCTTTGGCTTCCTGACTTGCCGTTTTTGGAGGACGCGCCGCCAACATTCAGATGTTACGTCGCAAAAAGCTCAACGCGCGCGGCAGCAACAAGTAAAACGGGGCGGAGAGCGCACGGCCGGGCGTGTTTGGGGTTTGCTTCCGGCGTGTTTCCCGACAGCCGGCGGGCGGGTGGGCGGACACTCCGATATTGTCGGGTGTGAGTCCCCACCCCCACCCCATTCTCAGCGGGGGAACCCGCCGTGGTGGAATGCGCATCGGTGGCCTCATGCGCGCACCCGCCGCCCGACACTCCCACCGCACACACACTTTTAATTGGGGCCTCCAGATCACACTGTCACTTTACACTGTGTAATAAGCTATTAGCCCCCCCCCATGCCCCCCCCCTTCCCCCACCACATTAATCGACATGGACGTGGCCATTGTGTGCGAACGGGACTGTTGTTCGTCTGGCTATCCGCCCACAGGCCCTCAACATTAGGGAGGGGGGGGGGGGTGCGGTTGATGTAGGTAAACAGAAATGGGGGTGTCTGCTCGGGGGTCAAGTTGAGGCGAGCTTGTTCTTGTTGCCCCCCCAGGAAACAAGAAAACAAACTGTAACACCCTCAGTGCGGCCATCTTGCTTTGACAAAAATATGACTTTGCGCCTCGCCCGGTGACGACACACAACCGACGGACCCCCTCCAACACGACACCCGCGCGCCGCCCTCGTGGTGCTGCAGTGCATTATGGGACAGAGGAGGAAATGGCCTGACTGACACGAGAAGCCACTTCAAAACAAAGGTGAGAGTTGTTTTTTTTAGAAACGTTTTTTGGGTGGGTCGAAGTGTCTTCTACATTTCATGTTGGCGAGTCAAAACGGAGGAATGTATTTGTTAAATTCTAAATGTGTCGTCAAGACAAAATGGTGCGACCAATCAAAGTGGCAGATGTGCCGTTTTTTTGTTTGGCATGATATTTTTGTGGGTCCACTTTTGATCCGTAACCAAATTTCATGGTTGCTAAGTGAAACTAGCCACTGGGGCTGATTTTGTTTTGGGCCGTTGAATTCCAGGAGGCGTTGCCCAGCCTCATTTATTCTTTTTGAGTTCATTTTTGTGTGTGTATTCTTATGACAGACAAGTCGACCAAATTTCATCCTGCTAAGTCAAACTGGCTTTGGGGGCTAAATTTTTCAAAATTCTTGAGAGTGCTACTGAACTGGTTATTTCAAACCACCAGACGAGCTCTGTTTTTTGGGGCAAGGCTTCTTGAAACTTTTTTGTGGGTCTACTCATGATTGACATGCTAACCAAAACTGGCTTTTAGGTCTGTCTTTTTTTGCCATTGAATGTTTCGAGACAAAAGCGGAAAGGTCCTCTTCAAACAAAAAAATGGCAGACTTCCTCTGGACTTTCAAGCATGGCTTCTTGAGACTTTTTTGTGGGTCTACTCATGATAGACATGCTCACCAAAACTGGCTTTTAGGGGTTTCTTTTTTTGCCATTGGATGTTTCGAGACAAAAGCGGAAAGGGCCTCTTCAAACAAAAATGGCAGACTTCCTCTGTACTTTCAAGCATGGCTTCTTGAGACTTTTTTTGTGGGTCTACTCACGATTGACATGCCAAACAATTTTCTTGGGACTGAAACTGTCTTTTGGGGCTGAATGTTTTGGTTGAATTCAAGAAGGTCCTAACTAGCCAAAAGCATGTCTTCAAACCAAAAAGAGCATGACAACTTGAGACTTTTTTGTTGCTCTCCTGATCCTAGACAAAAACCAAATGTCATGTTTGTAGCTTCTTTTGGAGGCAATTTTTTTTCTCCCCCCCGTTAAATTCTGATGATGGCTACCGAAATCAACATAGCAGCCTTCCTGGGTCTTTTCAGGTATGGCTTCATGAGACTTTTTTGTGGGTCTACTCATGATTGACATGCTAACCAAAACTGTCTTTGAGGTCTGTCTTTTTTTGCCATTGGATGTTTTTAGACAAAAGCGGAAAGGTCCTCTTCAAACAAAAATGGCAGACTTCCTCTGTACTTTCAAGCATGGCTTCTTGAGACTTTTTTGTGGGTCTACTCACGATTGACATGCCGAACAATGTTCTTGGGACTGAAACTGTCTTTTTGGGCTGAATATTTTGGTTGAATTCAAGAAGGTCCTAACTAGCCAAAAGCATGTCTTCAAACCAAAAAGAGCATGACAACTTGAGACTTTTTTGTTGCTCTCCTGATCCTGGCCAAAGACCAAATGTTATGCTTGCAGCTTCTTTTGGAGGCAATTTTTTTTCCCCCCGTTAAATTCTGGTGATGGCTACCGAAATCAACATAGCAGCCTTCCTGGGTCTTTTCAGGTATGGCTTCTTGAGACTTTTTTGTGGGTCTACTCATGATTGACATGCTAACCAAAACTGTCTTTGAGGTCTGTCTTTTTTTGCCATTGGATGTTTTTAGACAAAAGCGGAAAGGTCCTCTTCAAACAAAAATGGCAGACTTCCTCTGTACTTTCAAGCATGGCTTCTTGAGACTTTTTTGTGGGTCTACTCACGATTGACATGCCGAACAATTTTCTTGGGACTGAAACTGTCTTTTTGGGCTGAATATTTTGGTTGAATTCAAGAAGGTCCTAACTAGCCAAAAGCATGTCTTCAAACCAAAAAGAGCATGACAACTTGAGACTTTTTTGTTGCTCTCCTGATCCTGGCCAAAGACCAAATGTTATGCTTGCAGCTTCTTTTGGAGGCAATTTTTTTTCCCCCCGTTAAATTCTGGTGATGGCTACCGAAATCAACATAGCAGCCTTCCTGGGTCTTTTCAGGTATGGCTTCTTGAGACTTTTTTGTGGGTCTACTCATGATTGACATGCTAACCAAAACTGTCTTTGAGGTCTGTCTTTTTTTGCCATTGGATGTTTTTAGACAAAAGCGGAAAGGTCCTCTTCAAACAAAAATGGCAGACTTCCTCTGTACTTTCAAGCATGGCCTCTTGAGACTTTTTTGTGGGTCTACTCACGATTGACATGCCGAACAATTTTCTTGGGACTGAAACTGTCTTTTGGGGCTGAATGTTTTGGTTGAATTCAAGAAGGTCCTAACTAGCCAAAAGCATGTCTTCAAACCAAAAAGAGCATGACAACTTGAGACTTTTTTGTTGCTCTCCTGATCCTGGCCAAAGACCAAATGTTATGCTTGCAGCTTCTTTTGGAGGCAATTTTTTTTCCCCCCGTTAAATTCTGGTGATGGCTACCGAAATCAACATAGCAGCCTTCCTGGGTCTTTTCAGGTATGGCTTCTTGAGACTTTTTTGTGGGTCTACTCATGATTGACATGCTAACCAAAACTGTCTTTGAGGTCTGTCTTTTTTTGCCATTGGATGTTTTTAGACAAAAGCGGAAAGGTCCTCTTCAAACAAAAATGGCAGACTTCCTCTGTACTTTCAAGCATGGCCTCTTGAGACTTTTTTGTGGGTCTACTCACGATTGACATGCCGAACAATTTTCTTGGGACTGAAACTGTCTTTTGGGGCTGAATGTTTTGGTTGAATTCAAGAAGGTCCTAACTAGCCAAAAGCATGTCTTCAAACCAAAAAGAGCATGACAACTTGAGACTTTTTGTTGCTCTCCTGATCCTAGACAAAAACCAAATGTCATGTTTGTAGCTTCTTTTGGAGGCAATTTTTTTTCTCCCCCCCGTTAAATTCTGATGATGGCTACCGAAATCAACATAGCAGCCTTCCTGGGTCTTTTCAGGTATGGCTTCTTGAGACTTTTTTTTTTGTGGGTTAATTCAAGATAGACAAGTCTACAAGTCAATTGGTTTTGGTTGGCTGAAGTTTCTAGCGGAAAGCGCGGTGGAAGTCTCCGGCGTAACCTACAAATGGCGCTGTGGGGGCAGAAAAGTCTAGCAGTGTGTCACTGTGGGAATAATTGCTGACGCGCACACACACACACACACACACACACACACACACACACACACACACACACACACACACACGTAGACTTTCTCCCTCCGTGCTCTAATCCAGCCCCCTCTGAGCTCGGGGTCTCGGGGAAAAGTTCATCCAGAGGGCGAAAGCAGCCTCCATGGCAAAGTAGGGGCTGGCTGATTGGTGGGGTTACGGGGGTGCTGAGAGGCGGGGCTACCCGTCGGGCAACGTTCCGAACAGCTTGTTGGGGGGCGTTTTTGGGAGTGTTAGCGGTTTTGGAGGTTCATCTGGGTTCAGTACCCCGGGGGCAGGGCAGGACAGAAGATGGAAATCTCCAATCGGTCTGTTCCACCCCCCACCCCACCCCCACCCCCGCCGTCCCAGTTCCCCCGCTTGAAACCTTTCACACAGCGGCAGGTATGCCCCAAAATTTGCAGGTCGCCTTGATGACAACCAAACCCCCCCCCTGCTCGCCCATTTCATGTTGGCCCCTTTCACACAGTCAAGCGACATTCAGGGAAACACAGAAATGACGTGTCGTGTAAAAGGGCCACTTTGTACCCCTAACCTGGCTTTCAACTCTTACCTTTTACGCAGCCGCCGGTCCTTCTCTAAAGCCGGCAAATTCCATCTCGGACCCTTTCATACCGTCAAGCGACAATGGAAAAAACAGGAAGGTGACCGGCTTTTAATGTGTCGCGTGAAAGGGGACTCGCCACCCTTATTCCTCCTTTCGCACAGCCGTTTTTTTCTCTTTTGAAGCCAGGAAAGTTGAACGTTGCCTCCGTTCCCGCCTTTCCCCGTCGGCCCCCTTGACACCACGCAGCGACATGGGCGAAAAAGGCATCTTGAATGGGGAGCGGCAAAGGCATATTGCCACCGAGATTCCTGATTACGAGATTAAACACAATAGGACACCTTTTAAGACAGAAAACCCCTTTGACACAGTCCAGCAACACTGGAAAAAACAGAAAGGTGACTTTTTACAGGCTGCGTGAAAGGGGATTTCTGAAAACAAATACTTTTTAAAAAGCCTCCGTCACACCGCCCAGCGACATGAGAGAATACGGGACAAAGATGGCCTTGACGGGCTCACCTTTGTCCCGCCATCGCTCGTCGGTGCCTTTCACGCGGTCTCGAACTAATTTTACAAGTGCCGTCTGAAAAGTCCGCTCATGACAGCACAGTCAGACCACCTTTAAAGGGAAACCCAAGTTGCACACAGAGAGAGGCCCAATTCACGCCGACTGAGTGTTTCAGAGGTTGCAAAAAAGTCGGCAACCCCCCCCCCCGCCGTCCTCCCCAAAACATATCAGTTTCTCCAACCTATCTAAGCACACCCCTTCCTCCCTTCCAAATGTTTGCGTGTGTTTGTTTGTGTACACGGTGGCACAATGGTGGGGCGTCGCCATCACGCTACTTGCTTGTTATGAAGTAAACGTCACCTCTGACCTTGCAGCAGGGCCTTGCCTGGAGCCACCGCTCCAGGCAAGATGCAGGCAGCGACGCACGGCGAGTAGCGACACGACGCTAGCAGCGACGCGTTACTAGCTACACGCTACGAGGACGGTGACGGAATTAGCGGCGGGACTGTAAAAAAACTAACTAAGAAGACGGCTTGCGACGCTGACTGGATTGCGATGACCGGTCCGAACTGACTGAAGTGCATGTTGCTAGCATGTTAGCTAACACGCTTGACTTGTTAGCAAGAACCCAAGGACAGACAAAGTTGGAAAACGTCAACCCTGCGGAACCCCTCAGTGCAGGTGCAATCTCAGGCCAACCGCGACGCTCTGTCAGCTTTGCGGCAGGCCAGCGATGGTGGTGGTGGGGGGGGGATACATCGGGGAGGGGGTGCGCTTCCTCTGCTGCCCGTTTGGACAGAAAACTGGAACGCCGCCAAGGGCGGCGAAGCAGGCCGAGGTCGGGGCACGCAGCAGGGGGGGCGGCCCTGAACTCGAGATGACCAATACTCATTGGGGCCGCGCACCTCCCCATTACCCTCTGCTGGCTGCTGCCCACTCATCTGCTTTTCTGTGATCGGCTGAGGCTGTCCGGATTCCTCTGGATCAGACGCGCCCCCCCCGTCAACATTCTGACAGACACTCGAATGTTGGAAGATGTGAACCTCCTCCGATATCCTGAACAGGTGGTGCACCCCTATTCTGTGTTCGCACCTTCTGATTTAACCCCCCCCCCCCTGAATTTCCAAATACAACCTGAAGGCGGACACATTTGGCGCACCCCCCACCACCCAATGTCCCAAAATGTTGACATCCGCGCTGTTTTCCACCGCGGTTTCCCCGGCACGTGAGCGTCGGCTGCGTTGCTTTGCTTCACCTGCTAGCGCGCTAGCTAGGCTGCGGCGCGCCCGACGCGGCAGGTACTCAAGGAACCTGTAATAAAGCGCCGGCCCCCGTGGGTAATTACAGCGAGGGGGTGTCTCTGAGCGTCTTGTTTGCGGTGATTCACGCTGCAGCGCCGTGTTATTTGCTTGTCAACGCTTTGCCGACACTTGAGACGGCAGGAGGAAGGCTTCCTCAATTTTCACTTCGGTGCGTCACCTCACACGCATTTTCTCCGGGGCGGCCTACATTTAGAACGTTTTCACGAAATGCCCCCCGCCCCCCTTGAAAAAAAATCACCTTAATAACATTTGTGTAATGTTACGCTCGAGTGTGATGTCACCTCATCTCGTGCTAGCACTTGTGTCTTCTTTAGGCTAGCATGCTAGCTGATCCTACAGTTTTGATGACCCTTATGGAAATGTGGATAAACTTTTATCTTGGATACATTTTGCTATTTTGAGGTATTTGAAAAAAAAAAAAAAATTTTGTCCGGTTCATAACTGTTCTGCCTCCTGCTTATTTTGGGTGTAAATCCACTGTTGACCACTAGATGGCAGAACTCTCTTTTTTTGTTTGACACCGTGACGATTGGAAAGAAGAAAACCAAAAATGAAGACAGGAAAGTATTTGCGCTCAACCCAGTTTTGCTGGAGCTCATTGAATGGCAAATCCTCTTCAATCCTTCTTTTTACGCCAACAGAAAGCAACTGCCGTCGGTCGACACATTTTGGAGCATGTTTATTGATATACATTTGGCTCTATATATATATTTTGCCAACACAAACATGCCCCCAAAAATATATATATATTTTAATATATATATATATAAAAAATATATATATATATATAAAAATATATATATATATATATATATATATATATATATTTAAAAATATATATATAAATATAAAATTATATATATATATATATTTTTTGGGTCATAGCACAGTACTGCTTTTATTGTCCATAGAGGGCAAAAATACAAAGTAAAAAATAAGAACTATATATGTACGTATAGTGCTGATGCCATTGAACATGTCGAGTGGTTGAAAGTCAAATAAATATTCAGGAATAATATTTTTAGAATCTTTGTCAAATTTAAAAGGGTTAAATAGGCTGACCGCATCTGCCTTTGCCTTGCACACAGAATCCCAGTGAGGGAAAACTTCCCAGCATGCACCTCCCGGCCCCCCTCTTGAACAAAATCGGCCTCGCAGCTCCGAGACGTCTCGCGTGGACGTGACCGGCGGCGCAGTGGAGGCGCGCTCGCACACACACGAAGCAGACATCAAAAGGCAGGTGGAGCGAAAACCGTGAAATTACAGTCAAGGTGTCAATTACGCTTTGAAAGTCGGGCAAGATTGGGCCCGTCGCTGGAAGCAGAACAAAAAATACGAGAGGAACCGAAAGGGGCGGCAACGCTACTAATTCCCTCCGTTTAATCAGAAGAGGCCCTGAACGCCTCCCTCGTCCGACGGCGACTGGATTTTTCTCCTCCAGGCTGCCGCCGCCGCTGCTTCTTCTTCTTCTTGAAGAGGAACGCATCCACTTTTCTCCTCCTCCCTCCCTCGCACGCCCTTTTTTTATGACTAGTGATTAATGGACGTGTGTAATGAAGCTTAAATGCTGCTCAACATCTCATCGACTGCAGCTTCAAAGCGCTTCCAAGTGCGCTTAGCGGAATTTGGAATCCATTTTTTTGCCCCCCCCCCTCCACCCTCCCCTGGAGGAAATAATGGATGTTGAAATCGTGTGCTCCGGGGTTCAACTGTAGCTGTCATGAAAGTGACATTGAAAGTCACTTTTTAATGGGTCGTAACTGTCATACAAGTGTAAAAAGAAGTGAACCGCCATTGATTGTAAAACTTCAACAAAAACTCATGCAATCCAAAAACTGATGATGGGGTCCAGAACAAAATGGCCATCCTAAGAGATGCATGAAAACATTGGAAAATGTGTTTGAGACATTTTTTTTTTTTAAATGTAACACTCCCAACACTCTTTCATAAAGGTTCTTCTCAATTTTAATAACAAAAAGAAAAGCAGATTGGTGTTGCGCACGGGCGGGCCCGCTACGTTCTGTTGCAGTGAAGTAACTTCCAGACAGAGCAAGTCAAAGACATCCGACATTTGTCAACAGGTGAGACGGAAAGATGTGAGATGTCGACACTTACGTGTGTGTGTGTGTGTGTGTGTGCGCGCATGAGTGTGTGCGTGTGTGAGAGAGAGAGAGAGAATGCACACACACACACCGACACACACACACACACACACACACATTCATACACTTTTGTGTATGTGTGTAGCTTATTTATGTGTTTTGTTGTATGTGAATTTCTATATATTTTGTATTTTTGTGTATTTGCGTTTATTTCTATAAACTGCGTCTGTGTCCCTTATAATGTTTGTATTTTTGTGTAGTTGTTTGATACTGTGTGTATGTGTGTGTGTGTGTGCATGTGTGTGTGTGTGTGTGTTTATTTTTATGTGTGCATCTGCGTGTCGTCCCGTGTGTGCATAATGTGGTTGATATTTGGATTGATCTTGAGCCTGATATCAACTGAAATGCACAATGTCCCCCCCCCCCCAACCCCCCCACCGGCACGTAGCCGTGATGGTCAAACGGAGAGATGTCTTGATTTGAGACAGCCGATAGGTTGCCTCTGGCTGACTCGTCTGAACACGAGAGAGAAGGTGAGAGAGAGAGAGAGAGCAATAAAACGATCCGGCGTGAAGCACTTCTAATATCTACTTGGTGCCAGACCACACACGTGGAACACACACACACACACACACACACACACACACACACAATGGAAACACTGCCATTGCTCAAGGCTCAGGAATGCTGGTTTTGGTTGTGCAGGGTTCACGTGTTGTTCTTGTTCCAGCCTGTAGAGGGCCGTCTAGTGTCGCGTAAGATTGAAGCGCTTTCCAAAGGTTCGAATCTGTCTTGGAATGCATCTCGCAGTGCTACTCATACTCGAGTCGTCGTAATAGATGTAGCATAATCCATGGATGTTATGATGATGAGATCCATGTTGCGAGAATTTGGTAGTGTCTTGCCATTTTCTCGTCCTCAGGTAAAGCAGCTGTGATGATATCGCGCACGGTTGTCTTCCAATACGGTTATGTTTATGGTATCGTGATACCGTTGATATCGTTGGATATTGGCAATTATTACACACTTCCCCCCTCTCTCAGTTAGCGATAGCGTGATGATATTTGGACTTGCCCACGATTGCGCAATAGCCGTAATCGCGATATCACCGATATCGCCGGAAACATGTTCCGTTTGTTATCGTGATACCGTTGATATAATTGGATATCAGCAATTATTACACACTTTCCCCTCTCTCAGTTAGCAATAGCGTGATGATATTTGGACTTGCCCACTATCGCGCAATAGCCATAATCGCGATATCACCGATATCGCCGGAAACATGTTCCGTTTATGTTATCGTGATACCGTTGATATCGTTGGATATCAGCAATTATTACACACTTTCCCCTCTCTCAGTTAGCGATAGCGTGATGATATTTGGACTTGCCCACTATCGCGCAATAGCCATAATCGCGATATCACCGATATCGCCGGACACATGTTCCGTTTATGTTATCGTGATACCGTTGATATCAGCAATTATTACACACTTTCCCCTCTCTCAGTTAGCGATAGCGTGATGATATTTGGACTTGCCCACTATCGCGCAATAGCCATAATCGCGATATCACCGATATCGCCGGACGTTGACGTTGCAAAATGGCCGTCTTCCCTTATCCTGACGGTAGCGCAATAACCGGATTGGAATTCCGTATCGATTTCTACGTTTCAAGATGTTGTGAGAATATCATCCATGAACAGCTTCCAATTGGTCAACCATCACACAATCGCCGTGTGGATCTGGAGACCCGCTTGCCAGTCCACCACTTTGACCCGCAGCTTCTTTCGCTACTTCCTGTCCTGACGTCCCCCGGCCACATCTTGTACCATCAAGTCACTGAAACGTGTTCTTTTCTCTGTCTTCCGTGACTTCCTGCCACGGAAAACGGGAAGAAAAATGTCTCCGAAATGGACGTCGTCGGTTTGCATCAACTTGCTTGCACAAACTGGAGGAAATCATTTTTGGAGACTATTTTGTTTTTGTGCTTCTTGAGTTGAGTTATAGCCTGTGCTTTCCTGTTTTTCTGTACGTGTTCCCAGAAAGGGACGAGAGGAGGAGGATGGACTCCCACTTCCTGCCCGAACGCCTTTAAAGCAACCCAGCTGTGTGGCTCGGTTGAAGTTGAAGCTCCAGCATGCTGTCCGACAAGACGCTCGTGGCTGCGGGGGTCATTTTTGCGGGGCTCCTCTCGCTTGGTGAGTTGGCTAAAATGCAGACTGACTGACGCGTCGTTCTTTGAACATTCAGCAGACGCGTTACAGTTACAGGGTAACTGTGTTCAGGGGAGGGCATCATCGGGGGCAGGGAGGCGGCGGCCCACTCTCGGCCCTACATGGCGTCCATCCAGGTGGCCGAGGGAGACGGGATGAAGCACGAGTGCGGAGGCTTTGTGGTCGCCGACCGGTGGGTGATGACGGCCGTGCACTGTCTGCCTACAGGGTGAGAGAAAACAACGCCACGCGATCTTGTTCCTCTTGAAAAGCACACACTGTATTGTCTGGATAGTTTTTGATATACATTGGTGGTATCACGATACAGACACTGTGGTTAGAGCAATTGAGTGATTAGCAAAACATTGGAATGATGTTGATGGAACATTTGATTTATTATTATATTATTTTTGCCCATAAATCACATCCTTCAATATCATTTCGGCGGCGTTGGACAGTTCTCACGTAATGTATCGTGATACTGGTGATATTCCCAGAAAAGCTCTTGTTGAATCACGCTCCACCAAGTGGAAACGTGTTAATTATTGCACATTTTTCTTCCATTATGTCAACTTTCATGCAATCAAACTGTCTTGAAATTTTCAATATCATAGGAAAAATGACAATATCAAAGTATCGCCATACTAGCAATATTATTGGAAAAGTTCTTGTTGAATCACTGGAAAAATAGTCTGAGAATATCACAGGAGGCCTTTTTCTATATTGTGGATAATCGCTCAAATGACTGTATCATGATACTTTTGATATCCTTGGAAAAATAACGCAACAATTTTAATGAATGATTTTTGTATGTTGCACTTTCACTGTACTGAAAGCTTAGCAGGATCACAATACTGTAACAATATGGATTTTATTTTTTTTTTTGGGGTAATCACACTATAAACAATAAATGTATCGCAATACTGTTTATATCACTGGCCAAATATCTTGCAGATTTGTATTTATTTATTTTATTGCCGAGTTCCCCATCTTAATCCAATCTTAACAGGGCAAATGGCAGGAAGGTTGTCCTGGGCGTTCATTCGCTGAGTCAAGCCGAGGATACCAAGCAGATATTTGACATCATGGAGCTCCACAATCACCCTCAATTTAACCCCGACAACTACGACAACGACATCGCTCTCATTAAAGTAAGCGCACGTTCTTGAAAATCTCTCAAATCCATTGAACGGGCTTTTTGCGTCCGTAGCTGGACCGCCCGTTCAACGCCTCCGAGGCGGTCACGCCGGTGGCCTTCCTGCGAGCCGGCGGCGTCAACCCCGACACGGACGCAGAGGTGGAGACGGCCGGTTGGGGTTCCGTGGACAACCTGGGCTCCAGACCCGACACGCTGAAGGAGGCGGCCATCCGGGTGGTCAGCTCCAACCGATGCGGACGAAGCGACTACTTTGGCAGGAAGTTCACCACCAACATGATCTGCGCCCACAAGCTGTGCCCGGACCCTTGTGACCAGCCGCACAAGATGGAGGACTCCTGTGATGTGAGTGGACAAACTGGATTGATAACGTCAAGGCGACTGGACGGGTCTCATACTTGGCATTCCTAAACTTGCACCTTTCACGGTTTATAACCGTTGTGAGACAGACTCACAGACGCAAGTAATGATATCACACTCTACTCCTTCACTGTATGGCGATACTTTATAGACACCGTTGGTAAAAATACGGAGATATTCTGCATTATTTACAATTACTGTGTTCTGATACTGGTATTACCGCAGGCAAAATATTGTACATGGTACCGTACCAATCAGTGTATCATGATACTATCGATATCACGAAAAAGGTTTTTCACCAATTACTTCATGATGATAATAGCTTTAGTAAAATATTGTACGTTTTCTTCCAATCTGTTGATTGTTGCATAATCACTGTATCGTGATCCTGGCGATATTTTTGGAAAAATCGTACGTGATTTTCTTCCAGTGGGTTGATTAACTCATTCAGTACCAGCCAATTCTAAACCAAGTCTGAAATGACATATAAAAACGTCTTTGGGAGTGAATCAGTTCACGGTATAACCAATCTTGCATGATTTTATTCAGGTACGAGTCACTCTTGCTCAATATATAAGCAATATCCTTGTAAAAATGCTCCAGTATCAGAAATGATTTTCTTTCAATTTGTCAATTACAACCCTATTAGTGTACACATATCATACATGATTCCCTTGTATACAGTGTTTGTGTATAAATTAGTATAGTGGTGATACCATTGATACTACTCCCCAAAAATTATTTCTAGTTGTTTTCCTGGAATAGAAATGCACTAAATTTTGTTCCCAATATGGCTAATTAATGCTCAACTAATGTATTGTGATACTAGTGATATTGCTGGAAAATGATGACGAAAATATCATACATAGATTTCTTTCCAGTATCGTGATACTATATGGCGATGATATCACACACAAAAAATACTTTTCTGCCGGAATGTAATCTTTATTCCAAGATGGCTTTTCATCCACATTAACTGCATTTTTTTTTAAACAAAATGGAGATATGAAAAAATAGGACAGAGGAAATTTGAGTAAGGCAGAGGAGTGTGAAGCTCAGAGCTAAACATCTGCACACACACACACAAAAAAATGAGGTCCACAGTCTTCACTTTTGATTTGACTTTGACAATGTCTGCGGTATTTTTAGGGCGACTCCGGTGGTCCTCTTCTCTACAATGGCGTGGTGGTGGGCATCACGTCCAACGGAGGCAAAAAGTGCGGCCAGATCAAGAAACCGGGCATCTACACCATTATCTCGCACTACAGCCAGTGGATCGACGGCGTCATGGGCATTCAACCCGACGCTTGAGGAGACAGATGCGAAACGTGACGTTGCAATGCTAAAACTTACATAATCGGCAACAGAAGCAGAGAAAAAAAAAGCACAGCAATGACAACAAATGTCAACTGCATGCTGATTATAACGGTATACTAAAGCAAGGTTGTAGAAGACAAGCATTGAAAATTGTTCCCTGGCTGCTCGCGAGCTGCTTTGTTGTGTTTGCCAGCAGGGGGGGATCACGAGCACCGCCATCAGTGACATCATCATGACAATTAAAGAGGAATCACCATTTTAAAACACAAAAGTGTTATTGACTGTCGGAGTCAGTTACACTGACGCCCTTGACCCCGTTTGTCCACTAGGCGGACGCTTTGACTCGGCCCAATCCAATCAGCAACTTTCCGCAGATGATGTTCTTCTAAGCGTGATGGTCTGGATCCCGCGTCTTCCACCAAGACGGTTCGAAGAAATGGTTATTTGAAATTTTTGCTGAAGTTAGGGTGAAGTGTTTCAAATCATCCGGGAGGCTCCAAGCAGCAGTCGGTGCCAATCATCTTGGTAAGTAGTGGAGATAAGGAAGGTGTACGGCAAAGAGGGTACCCGGGCTTTTTTGGGTGGCCGGAAAAATCAGGCCAAGAAGTGGGGATCCGGAAGCGGTCTGGAAAAGATGGTGTCCAAGCTTTTGGGGTACCAGAAAGAGAACCAGACCGCCCGAGAGCAAAACGTGGAAAAGGTACGACAAAGAGACTACCCAAGATTTTGTTGGACCACCAGAAACAGAATCTTGAAACCAGAAACAGAGCATCTTGGTGCCGGAAGTGGGAATCAGGAAGCTGTACGGAAAAGATGGTAGACAGACCTTTCTCGGATGACCATGGAGAGGATCATGATCGTCTTGGTGGAAGAAGTAAAGATGTGGAAGGAGCCCCACGAGCAATCAAAATCAACAACCTAGATTTGATTCAGTCATCCTAGCCTCATATTGGCCTATCTCATCAATGTCATCCGCCTTTGTTAAAGTCTTCCAAATCGGGGTCCTTTTGGTAGAGGTCCTGCGGTTCTCTAAAGCTGGATCCAGATAAGCAAAGACAATCTGCGACAGGAAGTGTTGATACGAAAGGAAGTTGGGATCTTGACGACGTGTGCCAATTCGGTGCAGGAATTTCAAACCGATTCTTTGAGAGGACCATGTTCGATCCAAAGATTTGGAAGGTGGACTCAGGCTCTCGCCAGGTTTACCAGTCTCGTTTCTTCATGGTCACAACAGCTGCAAAGTCGAATCAAGTGGCTCCAAAAACTGCACTTAGTCCTCCGCCAGCAGGAAGTTGTCCTCCCAGGGTGCGTCTTTGTTGTCCTCCATGGCTTTCTTCCTGTCCTGGAGCTCTTGTACCGAGAATCTCTTGACGATGTGTCCTCGTCCCCCGTGGGATGCCGCCAGCTTCTCAATGCCCGCCAGGAGATCTCGCACCTGGCGGTAATTTGAGCCCTTGTGGCGGGTGGCCAGGCTGAGCTCATAGTAGCGGCTCCCGCAGCGACGGACCAGCTCCTGGAGTGCAACGTGGGCCCCTGCCACGTACTCGTGGACCCTCTGAGACCGCTGGGCCCTGATCCATGTGGACAAACAGCACCATGGCGTGTTCGGAGGCGTCCCTGCCCAACACCTTCTGCAGGTGTGCCGGCATCAGACTCTCGCACTGTGTGAAGCGGCCCACCTGGAGCACCAGTAGGAAGACGTGAGGCCCCGGGAGAGCCAGAGCCAGGCAGTCTTTTACCTTCTCCGGGTTCTCCACACCGTCCCCGTCCCACAGCTCGGGGGTGTCCACGAAGACGAGCCTCCTGCCCGCCGCGCAGACTTCCCGCCGAGTGCACGCCAGGGTGGCCTGGGGGATCTGGTCGTCGGAGCCGGAGTCGGGGTGGCGGTTACCCGCTCGCGCCGAGATGAGGTTGAGGGCCGATGTCTTGCCGCTGCCAGACAGGCCCAGCAGCACCACGGATAGCTTGTTTGTGTCCTCTACAGACAAAACCAGTTTCATTTGTGTCACTTTCTGTGCGACTGCGTTACTCCTTGCGTAACCGTGCTCCTTCCTGGATGATTTTGTTACTTGTGTGCGACATCTGTTACTACCTGTTACTTCTCGTGTGATTGTGTTAATTCCTGTGTGTCCACGCTAGTTCCTGTGCCACGTCATTACTCCCAATGTTTTCCTTCCTCTGTGATGACTGCACTACTTCCTATGCGACAGTGTTTCTTCTGGTTACTTGCTTGGTCGGCTTGTTATTTTGATATGCCATAATGTTTTTCGCAACCGTCAACCTAGAGCAACTACGGGACTGGAGTAGAATATTCCCCAATATACGACAAGACCAAGTGCGACCCATGTACTGCGCATGACTGCCACCTATAGGACTGGAGTGGAACAGTAAGTAAAAACACTTTGACTTTCGGGTACAGTATTGGTCTTTCTTTAGCAAGGTACGGATGTTCGTATGTGTTTTCTTGATTGGTTCTTACCACGGGTACAGTATTGGTCTTTCTTTAGCAAGGTACGGATGTTCGTATGTGTTTTCTTGATTGGTTCTTACCACGGGTACAGTATTGGTCTTTCTTTAGCAAGGTACGGATGTTCGTATGTGTTTTCTTGATTGGTTCTTACCACGGGTACAGTATTGGTCTTTCTTTAGCAAGGTACGGATGTTCGTATGTGTTTTCTTGATTGGTTCTTACCACGGGTACAGTATTGGTCTTTCTTTAGCAAGGTACGGATGTTCGTATGTGTTTTCTTGATTGGGTCTTACCATCATCGGGCTTGTTGTGGAGGTGCAGCGTGGCCTGGTGGCTGATCACGGCCTCTTCCAGGGTCTCCTTCTTGGCCTGGTAGCTCCTCCTCTCAGCCGCCTCCTTGCGCCTCTCCTCGGCGTGCTTGGCCCTCAGCTGCTCGACCTCCTTGGCTCTCCTCTCCTCCCTCTGGGCCGTCATCTGCCCGAAGGCCCGCATTTTGGCCTCGGCCTCGCGCACCTTCTGCTTCAGCATCCTCACGGACGTGTCCTCGGCACTCCTGCGCTCGGCCTCGCCCAGCATGGCCCGGCTGTAGCCGCCGGCGCCGCCGCCGCTCTCCACCAGCATGTAGTCCACCATGCTAACCAAGGCGTTGACTTTATCCCTGGCCTCCGACGCGGTCAGACGGCAGTAGCGTCCGTCGCAGGCGTCGATCAGCTCCAGCAGCGTATCGTCGAGCGTGTTCGGCGTCTTGGCGTCTTCCAGGGAGACCACCACCAGGTACCCGAAGGCTTCGGCTCCAAAGTGAACCTGCAGAAGCTTCACCAAGCGCGTTTGCCCCGCGGTGTAACGTCCACCCCGGATCAACACGAGGAAGGCACTTATCCCATCTTTGCAAGACCGGAAGCATCCGTCAACGGCCTGGCTGACAATCTCGTCCGTGGCATCTGGTGGGATGTCGGCGCGGTGCAAGCTGACCAAGCGGTCGTTCAGAACAAATTCCAAGTCGACCCGCTTGGATCCCCGCGATAACTCTTTGTCCGTCACGCTCTCCCTCAGCAGGGACACCAGGGTGGACCAGTCGTCGTCCGTGGAGAGGACCACCATGGCTCGCCTGGTGTCAACATCACCGTCTGCAAGAAGAACCAAACATCTGAAGAACAACAAATTCCAACAGAGCAGATGATGTTTAGAGGTATGAAAAGTACCCTTACTGGAGGACATGACTGTTGCAGGCGCCGGTTTCAGAAACTTGTCGTCTGGCCGAATCAAAGCGAGCGACTGGACTGGATCCTCCGGCTCTGCAACAACTTGCTGAATGTATTCCCTCACGACATGTTTTTTTTTCCCCTTCTCATCAAGGAAATGCATTCCTGTATCGAGCGGAATGCAGCAGATACGGATCAAAAGTGCCGTTTTGCTGTTTCTTACATGCACCAACTTCACAGAAAAATGTGGTAAAGTGCATTTGGCGCAGTTCCCATGATTTGACATAGTAATTGAAATAAGGCATGCGGTGTTACCCAGTGAGCCACCCAGACAACTTTTAAAATGTTCCATTAAATCGACTTTAAGTTCAGTACACGAACCTGCAAAGTGGCGACAAATTCCAGCTCTTCAGCCGACCCAAATCCTATCTTCAAACCAATCTGCTGGGTCACAAAAACTAACCCAACCATAGCTAAAATGTACCATTCTGCTCAAAAACCAAATCTATGCAGCCAATGGGTTCGGAAAACAATCCAGCATTTGTGTGTGTGGTGGTGGTGGGGGGGTAGGCATATCAAATCCTTGCCTCCATTGTTTGTGTGTGTGTGTGTGTTTCCATGTTATTCCTTCAAGTGAAGGGGAGAAAAAAGATGAGCTAAGCTAATATTCAGTTGTAATACACATTTTTCAACTGCGTCACTATACTACCAAACTTTATTAACAAGTGGGAAAACTTTCCCCACGTGTTTCTCTGCCTAATTCTTTGACCGGTGAGCATTTTGTGCTTGACGTCTCCACTCTTATTGGCCAATTTATAATACTTGATGCATGTCATACACGAGTTGCCACAATTTAAAATATACCGCACACGGAGAAGCCAAAAGGGGAGGTGACATAGCGACTGCCTTCCAAACTAAGCGGTGCTCACGCCAGTTTCCTAAATGGCTTGAAGTGTTTGAAAAATGAAATTCCTCAAAGAAAAAAATTACTGAGATTGCGCAGAGATTGCGCCATCATCGCAGTGATGCTGTCAAAAATGACCCAAAACATGGCACGACCACAGCGCTGAAGCACGGGGGGGGAACAACTATCTGCCAAATTCAGATATACTCATCCTTTTGGAGATATTTAGGGGTAAAAATCATACAACGTATTACATTTTCAAAAGTAACAATAACCGACCGGAAATATCGTAAACGTTGCCCAAGATATATATATATTTCTATATGTCCCCCCTGTGGCTGTCCAATGGTTCGCTCCGTTGCTATGCTAAGTGTGGACGTTCTCTTGGGTGATGGAGAAAAAAAATGCAGCTGGCGCGCCGCTTTTGACGATATAAAAACGTCTCAGTGCGACTCCGCGACGGCGACAAAACCATGGCCGGGATACGACGAGCAACCGGCAAATATTCGGGAGTCAACCCGGCCGTCAGGTAGCGTTGGACTTGCTCGTAGAGAAACCTGTGCGGCGTTGCTAACGGTCGCTAGCCGGCCGGCCTGTCAAAAGGTTTGATTTCGCTGCGCCAGAAACGTCACAAACGGCTTTAGCTCCGTCAGTTTGTTACGCTTGGCTCACGTTCGGAACCAGAAAAGTAAGGAGGCACTTAATTTACGCTTCAGCAGCCGTTGCTCTGGATAGCGTGATATAAACAACAAAAAAAAGCACAAATTAATGGTGAATTTTCCGGTGTTAAAAAATATACAAACGAGTGCTATAATAAATAGGTTAAGGAAGAAGGGAACAATTGTTTTTTTTTAATTTTAGACTATTACCCATGAATTTACTCAGTCACTTTCAGGTCACTTTGCTTGCGCCTCTGCTGAAGAAGTTGTTGGTAGACTTGCCAGGTGCAGTCTCTCTGAGGCACCAACGTCTTCGATCTGAGCTCATTGGATTCTGTTAGTTCAACACTAGACGGACCCTGAATTCGACACACTGCACCTTTAGTGTGATTAATTAATCGATTGAAAGAAACAATTGTTCACGAGCGGCTCTTAAAAAAATTGCCGCTAATCCATGCGATCGGTCTCAGAATTGGTATCGGCCAATCTGACCCATGATCGTACCGGAATGAGCTTTTGACTGGCGCTGTATATAAACCACAGAAGATCATTGAGACGTTTGCACAATGCCTCCGTATGACTTCTACAAGGTGACCATTCCTTTTCACGCAGTTGCTGCCGCCTGCGCCAGGTTCAGTCTCTGCTCGGCGTCGAAGATACTTTGAGTCGTGATGGAATCCTGTGTTCACTCGGTAGGGGGAGAAAAAAATCATCGTTATTCTTTTGTAAGACTTGGCGAGGTTCGCTCCATGCGTACGCTTGATGAACGTTTGTCGTCAGGAATCGACAGCAGGTACAACGAAGGCTGCGCGGAGCTGGCGAAATACCTCTTCTACGGACTCTATGGAAGAGGTCCCATCAACGTGGAGCATCCCTTGGACGCGTGTCCAGAGGATATGCTGGACGGTGAGTTTCTCAAGTCACCCACCCCCCCCACCACTTCAACTCATTTTGTGAACGCGTGCTGTTGGTTTTCACTCCAGACGTGATCCTTCTAATCAAGGCCGAGTGCGTTCACCTCTACTGCAACCCGCTCAATTTGGGCTCCCTGCTACCTTACGTGTCCCACTGGAGGAACCTGCACCTCCACTGCATGACCGAAGCCGAGGTTTGACCATTCGACGAAGACGTGTCAGTCGTTTATTATAACTTCAGCGTCTCGCTCACACCCGTGGGCGTGCGTGTGCTCCTCGACGCAGTACGAAGACGAAGAGGCGGCGGAGGAGTTCAAGATCTCCAGTTTTGTCACCATGGTGCAGGACTGCCACCGCATCGGTGTGCCCTACAGCTCCCTGGGTACCAGACGCTTTGACGACGTTTCGCCGACATTTTCCTCAGTCAAATCAAGCTTCCATGACCCCCCCTCCCCGTTCAACTTTCAGGCCACGTGCAAAAGTTTGACATTTTCACGGTGGAAAAGTGGCCCCTCATCCAAGCTTACGCCCTGGAGGGCATTGGCGGCGGGAGCTTTTTCACCATGAAATACAAGGTGAGCCGTGCTTTTCAAAGAATGTCTCATTGCCCCGCCCCCCCCCCTGACGATTTATTTCCCCTTTTGCCAGTTGTCGGACATGAGTGAGCGACTGTGGCGGCTTTACAGCAGACTGGACTCCGTGTCCCTGGACCGGCTCTTGGCCGAGGTGACGCTTTGGCTTTTACTCGTACTGCCGTTGTCGTTTCTAACGACGCTCTTGGTAACAATACTAAATCGAAAAAATTTTCACGTGATTGATTATTTTTGATGATTCAGCAAGTAGGTTTTCTACCTTCATCATCACATTGAACCTTTTGCATGCGCCCCTGAAATTGTTGTCCACTCTGTCACGATAGAGCAGCTGGCCCTTTAAGAAGCCCCGAATTATTTTTCGGTGACATCACCGCAGCATTTTGTCTTCCTCCAATGGAGGCTGAAACAACCGCAGAATCATTTTTCATTCTATGCCTACGGTTGGATCATGTCCACTCTGTCATCGTGAAACATCGCTTGATGCCACGCCCCTTTCAGACACTCCGGAAAATATAGTTGCGAAACGGTACGCGGTCATCTTTGCTAGCTGAGCTGCCAGGTGAAGGCCCGCCAACGGCCTCTTCGATTGCTAACGTTAGCGTAAAACGTCCATTTCAAACCGCACCGCAGACTCTTAAACCGATGGATGCGACGTTCAATCGTTAGCGCCATACGGACTCCGCCCTTCTGTTCCCTCTTTCAGGACTTGAGAAGCTTTGAGAGGCAGTGGAGTGGCTTCTTCTCCCGCATGGAGCTGGAGAGCCACCTGTCCATCCTGCAGCTGTCCGAGGCTGAGGCTGGAGAGGTACGCTTTTTTTAAAAAAAAAAAACAAACAAACAATAACAAGAAACAACCGATTCTCTCCCAAATGGGAGTTGTTCCTTAAAATAAAAGTATCGTATCCCGTACAGGCCTTCCGCACGTATTTCTCCCACGGGCTGATCGCGAGCAACCTCGCGGACAACGGGTAAGTCGTGAAACAAAATTGTTACGGCACAGGTGTCAAAGTCGAGGCCCCGGGTGACCGATTCGGCCCCCGGCCACGTCATTTGATGTGGCCCGCCAGAGCAATTCTTGTGTCGGCTTCCACGATCCTCGCTAACGTCTGTGCCGACATGTCCAATTGTGACGGTGTGATCGATAACGTTGACATTTTGCAATCAATTTTGTTACCCCGTTTACACTCACTTGGAACAAGAATCCAACAAACACATTTTCAATTTGTGTACAAGTAATAATGCCGTGACATGATTGCGTCATCATTTATTCGGTTTCACTGTCGTGACGGCCCTCAGAGGGAAGACGTCACTCCGAAGTGGCCTGCGACAAAAATGAGTGTGACGCCCTTGTGTTATGGTATTTGGCCCTTTAAAAAAGAACCCCCCCCCCCAAAAAAAATGGTTGTGATTTCAGTAAAGCTCGCCAGCCCCTGGTGTTGTTTGGTGCGCACTCGTCCTCAGAGGACATGGACAGCTACTCGTTCGACTTTGCTTCGGAGAGTCACCAAGTCGGCAACACGGGACCGGGAGGCTCCCGGGCCAGTCACATGGTAAGGAAGCACAGTGAACGAGTGCCCTGCAGCGCCGCCCAGTGGCGTCCTCGGGAACAGCACCCGGGGACGTTGCCACGCACGTTTTCATTTGGAGCCAGATTTGATTTTTCCGTCGTTTGTTCCCCACAGATTTTGCAGTGCGCCGCTGCCCGAGGACACTTGGCCTGCTCTCGGACCTATTTCTTCGGAACCACGCACACCCCATTCCTTGGTGAGGAAAGGATACATATTCGACTTTTTACATTTTTTTTTTTCTTCCAAAGTGTCTTCATAATGTATTGTTGAGACTTCAGATTTGAGGGGGCAGTCCTGTCCCGTACAAAATCAGCGACTTAAAACCCAGTTTAATATACGGCCGATCCAACCGTGTTTACGGCTTGCCGTTACCGCGACGACTGAGGGCAGACTTAAAGCGTTGCGAACAGGCGGGCGATCAAATCGCTTTCACTCCGGGAGCCTGCACTTGGTACATCTTCACCCAGCCTAGCTGCCAAGTCATTGGTCTCGGGGTGGGATTATGGTCTGTAAATTAGCCGAATTCTGCCAGAACAACTTGCAAAATCCCGAATAGTTTCCTCACAATCACGTTTTTTTGGAAAAAAAAAACGCAGCTTGCAAAGTATTTACTTGGCTGTTTCATTTCACACTTGACCGTTGGGCAGGCACTCCAGAGACCCCAACGACATTTTAGACCAGCACATCAAAAGTCACTTTCAACATTCGATGTCCCCACAAGGCATGTTTTCAACGCTGCTGTTGTCATTTCATCCACAGGGAGTCGACATCCAAAGGCGCACAAAGGCGAAGTCTTGTAAGTGTCGTCGTAGACTTCTGTTTGTTTTTGAGCAAAAGGAAGACTCATTTTTGCCTCGCCGCCCAGGTTCTTGTCTCGCGTGTACTCGGCGGCCGTTCAAGCGGTCCTCAAAGCAATTAAATGCTTCTCCGGCACGTTCAGTGCCACCAAGGTAAGCGACGACCATCGCCGCCGTTCACGCTTCCTCGCTTTGATGCGGCCATCTTCCCAGGCCAGAGACGTGGCGGAGCACACCTTCCTGGCGTCGTTGGACTCGTTGAATTTAAGCGCATACCGCAGTATTCTCAGGTTGCTTGTTACTCCACCACCCCCCCAAAAAAATATTTTTAAAAACCCTTTCAAAAATGGAACATCTTGTGTTTAATTTGTCGTTGTGTCTTCGCTCAGGTCCAAATGTGAATTCAACATTCAAGCAGCTGATAAGCAGGGAAGGTGAGTGTCCGCCACCCAATTAGCTTCCGCCTTAATACAGTGAAACTCCTCTAGAACGAAACCTTCATGGGTGAAAATACCCCCTTGTGTGAAAATATGTTCATGCATCAACACAATTCCCATTCTCCTGCCCCCCATACGACGAAACCCCCGAAGACATTCACTACAATGAAGTCTTATCCAACAGTGACCTCTACTGGTTCGTTCGGAAACGGCAAGCGTAAGGTTTTCAGCCATGGAGAGCTAACTGTGGCCATCGAGGACTACGAAGCGTCCCCGTGGCTGGCGTAAAAATTCATTGTATGACACATCAGCTGAGCAACGCTGTCTTGGGTTAGGGTTAGGTAGAGACGGTGAGATGGCGGAAAGAAAAGTCACCGGGTACAGAAGTATTTGTTATTGTTAGATTCAGACGAGCGTGGACGTTACAATGCTAAAATGGCTACAAAACGGACCTTTGGATGTCAAGCAGCGAAGACAAGAAGAGCTCTGATGCTGGAGGAGAGGGTCAAAGTGATCAAAATGAAAGACATTATCCAAGAAATTGATCTAAGTGAAAGTGAATGCTGATTGTAAATTTCGCAATTTCTTTCCCTGTTTTTCTTTCTACACTGACAATATGACGTGTCAAATAAGTGTGTGCTCATCAAAAATAGTGTACACATACGTTTGTGTGTGTGGGTGTGTGTGTGCTTACATCTGAGACCAAATTTGCTACAGTGAAAAACCCCCTGTTGTGAAAAATGGCTTGCCGCTAACACAATTTCGTTGTAGAGGAGTTTCACTGTATGACATACAAGCCGAACGTTGTTGTTGTTGGTTTTTTTTTTTTGATCGATTCAGGCTCCTTCCGCTGACCGATACCGCGAGCCGCTTTGTCGTCAAGACAGTAGGTATTTTGTCTCTGCTCGTTACCCGCAGTTATTCCGCATCTCACTCATGTCTCCTCTCTTTTTTGTGAGGCTTCCATGACTGTCCGCGACGTGCCGGATCCGCAGGGTGACGGGGGCGGCCCCCTGGGCTCCGTGGTCTTCTCCGAAGCCTTCCTCGACTCCAGCATTGGCATTCAACACAAAGGTTGAAGTTGTTCCCGCACAATTCACCATTTCTCAAAAAAATGACCTCCTGCTTGCATTTCTAAACGCATTCGGGATGTTTCTGTGTTTCACCTTTTCAATCGCTCCTTGCCGCATCTCAATCTGGCATCCATTTCGACGCAGATGGGAATTCTCTGGTTTGAACGGGTTTTCTGTTCTGTTTCTCTTGGAGATGGCGCCGTGACAGCGGACAGCTGCTACACCGTCCTGACCGCCACCGTGCCTCGCTACGCCTGCTGGATGGTACGTCATTTCCTATTGGAAATGTGCTGATGCGGTTTTACCGGCGCAAGAAACGTTTGGTTGTTGTTTTTGCCGCAGGCGGAATCTGATGTCAAGCAGTCCGAGCTGGCCCGGCAATTCACAAAGGTGATTTCACGACATACCGCAATGACAATCCGAACAGGAAAAGTTGGTCCCCTCGTTTGAAAACGGAGCAGCAATCATTAGGTGGCGTCTCGACGTCCTCTGTGAACAGGATGAGGAAGACTCCTGCCTGGGTCGCGCTCTGACCAGCGCAGATGACGCGTACGTGTTATCCGGCAGCCACCTCTCGGCGCCCGAAGATGGTAAGCGCGGCAAGCGGCGGACATTTTGTAGTCATCCCGGCCGACTCGATGTCAGATGTTGATTTCAGGCAAGATGGCCTTCTTCTCCGGGGGGCTCCTGTTTGTCCACTCGCAATACGGAAGCATCGCTCTCTCCCAGGAACACGTGGGCGCCCTGGCGTTCTACGATCCGGTACGCCGCCCTCGCCGCGTGACTTCTCGGTCGTTCGAGACCGCCTTAAAATGTTTGCCGTTCGGAACAGGACCCCGACGGTGTCGCGTCGCTCTTTGTGGACTACGAGAGCGCACTGCTGCCTCACTTGCCCTTCCCCCTCCACAGCGCAGACCGTCGCCTGGTCTTCGCCCTGCGGCCCAGGTCCAAAAGCTACCGGGGCTTCTATTCCAAGGTGAGACCCTCTCCGGGGATCTGCAACGATGAAAAACTGAATTCGACCCCTCCGCAGGTTTTGCCGGTGTGGCAAAGTGCTGAAAGTGGACTCGCTCTGCGCTTGGTGGACCAGGATCAGCTGACGTGGAACCACAAAAACATGTAAGATTTGGAACGTGAAATCATTTTTCGTCTGCCTGTAAAGATTGTCGCGAATTTCGCGGGTGAGACAATCCTCCGTGGGATTTTCCTGATGAAAGTTTTTTTCTCGCTGCAAAAAATATTTTTTGGAGTCAATTTAGAAAATAAAATATTTTTGAGTGATTAAAAAATATATATTTATTTGTCTAATCAATGAATGAATTTATTTTTTTTAAAACTCCCCAAATTCTTCAGAAAACACGGCTAAACATTCATACCGTAAAAAATGAAAAATAAAGCCAGAAATATTTTTAAAAATGTAATCCACAAAAAATGCAAATGTGCAGGTGCCGAACCGCAAATATGCATCGACCGTGGTTTTGCGTTGTAATATCCCCAATCACCACTTGATGGCAGAAACTGCATATTTGCACTTCCACCCAGGCCCACTTACGTAATCATTTTTGCGTAGTTGGAATGATGCAGTAGCTCAATAACATTGACATTTTGAGTGAGTTGATTTCTGTGGGGGCTAAAAAAACCGAATTCTTGCTCTTAATGTCGGTTTGCTGTTCAGCACTTTTGTGCCATCCTCGAATGGACGTTTTTCATACAAGAATGCGCTTTGCCCTGGAAAATAAAGTGGCAGTATCAAAAGTTATTTTGCCGTTTGCTTCACGCGTCGAGAAATGTATTGCGCTTCATGAAATATATTGTGAGCGGGTATTTTGTGCACATCTAAAAATGGTATTCTTGTCATACAGGCACAGCAGGCTGCAGCAGCGGCACGACGGCCAGGAGCCTCCGGTGGCCAAACGCAGAGGCACGTTGCAGTCGCACCTCCCAGAGCAAGACGTGTTAGTACTCACTCACACCGTATGCGTTCACGTCAGCAAACTATTGTTTAGGAATTGATCACGGCCCATTTTGACGATCGCGCTGCGCCGCCCGGCAGGTTTCTGCAGCATTTTTCCCTGAGTAGCATCGGCGAGGCGCCCATACTGTCCGACCACTTGGGGGCGCTGTTCCCCTCCGCAGAACTGAGCGTGGGCTCGGCCAACCTGGGGGACAAGGTGGGCTCAGGCAAGCCGACAATCTGTTGCAGTTTGACGCTGACCTTGTGTTTTTTTTTGGGTTTTTTCCCCCCTGCGCGGCTGCGCGTGCGTGTGTGTCAAAGGTTGTCGTCACGGTTATTAGCGGGCTGCCAGGAAGCCACAAGGAGACACTCTGCCACTTCCTGGTGCGCCTCAACAAAGAGCACGGAAGGTGGCTGCTTGTTTTTGGTGTGCCCCCCTGTAAATGACCGGTGACCCCGCCCCAGAAAAAAAGATGCTTGCCGTTGCCCGCAGATGGTTGGTGTATCCTCCCGCTGCGGACGCCTGCCATGGCGCCTTCTCGGCCTCCCACCTGCAGGATTTTTTGTCCCACGTCTGCGCAAACCAGAAGAGGAGGACGGCAGGGAAGGTGCGCCTCCTGGTCCTCTCACCCGGGTAAGAAAACGACTTCCTTCCCCTTCGATTTTCAAACACAACAAGTTTGTGACTTGAGGATTTGGACTGCCTCACAGATACACGGACGTTCTGGACGTCGTCCAGGCCGTGCTTCAACACCCGGACTCTGCCGTCCGGGTCCGCTTCATCATCGGCGCCGTCACCGCCTGCGTGGATCCGCTCGCCTCCTGCGTGGAGCACAGGTAGGTGACGCTTCTTGCATCGCGGGGGGGGCCGATATTACACTCTTGACGGTATCCTCGCCGTGAGCAAACATAACACAGCGGTAAAAATCAAACTTAAAAATACCTTTTTTTTTTTTTTTTTTTTTAAAAAAAAAAAACATTTGGTAAAATAAAATAAAAAATTGGTGTGTTTTTTTAAAAAAAAATTGAACAATTGGGACATTAAAATATGAAGTTTATAAATAAATAAATGAATGAATAATACACTTTTTCTGTTTTGATTCTTCTTAAAGTCAGAGTTGCCCCATCACTGGGAAGCTATTTGTAGAACCAACCTGTGGGCTACGCACGTTGTCCTTGGGGCTAACGAGTACACGCTGGCACTGAATTATTATTATTTTTTCATGTATTTATTTACTTCCGACAATGCCCTTTCATCAAAAGGCACCCATGTGACCGCTCATCCTTCCACATTCGTGTCACGGCTTAACTTGGGTGAGAGGCGGGGACTGGCAAAATTGGGTTCAAGAAGCAAAATGAGCTGGGGGAAAACTGCTGGGAAAAGAGGATTCCCTGTGTCTTTTGACAGACCAACGTTGGTCGCGAGTTGTCGTGGGGGTTCCGGGAGGAGGTCACGTGACGCTTTTATAGCTATTGAAAGTCCAGGCGGATCAGCTTTACATTTAATCTCGCGCTCTTTGTGTTCCTAAGCATGCAGGCTTTAGACGGAGCCGGATCGAGCCGCCACTCCGGTTAATAAAGTCATTTCACGGCGCGCAACATCACGGATATTAGCGCGCGTTTTCCTTTTTTTTTTTTCCAGGAACTTGTGGTGGATCACATGCGCTAACCCAAAGCTGACTATTTTAGGCCGTCTTCCAAGCCTCTGCCGCGCTAAATTTTGCTCCATGCCGATTGGACCGCCAACTGCAAAGTTAATTGGCCTGACCCGCTTGTCACCTCGCTCCACATAGCGCACGTAATCCACCAGAGCCACTTGGGTGTGCGCGTCCCCCGCCGCCGCCGCCGCCGCCGCACACGACGCCATCCTCGACCGAGCTTATCAGTCGGTCGTGATCCATTTTTTGGCTGATTGATGCAGACGGTTCATGACATCAGAACAGGGAAGATAAATGCTTTTTAAATGACTGATCTGGAGGGGGCGTGCGGGTGGGTAATGGGGGGGCGGGGGGTAATGAGTCGGTTGCTATGAAGACTTGGCCGGACATCCCCCCCCCCGCCCTCTCCAACTGGCATTTTAGCTCCGCAGTTTGGATGTAAAATTCAGGGACGGTGACATCATTGGACAAAAATGTCTGATTGCGGAGCCAGCGAGCAGCACCTGCGCACGTCTGCTTGTTCACGATCGGAGCTGATTCCGCCTCCTCCTGAGTAGACCCCCCCCCCAAAAAAACAAAAAAAATTGTTCGAAAGACACAAAGTTTGCCTCCCGTTGCAGTTTCTCTCTCGAACACGTCATCAAACACCAAACTCCCATTTCATGAACGTTTTTCATCGCTTGCAGACACGTCCGTTGCGTTTTTTTTGCCTGAAAACTTGTCCTGACTCCTCGGTGCTTCTTCATCTCCTCCCTCAGGTTTGCTTTCCCCAAGCTGCTGGAGCAGTGCAGCCAAGGTAAGCGCTCGGCGTCCCTCAAGTCTCCCGACGGCGATGATCTTTTCCCATGCTTGCCACGGATTCATTCGATTCGCTTTGCGGGGAGGGTCCCAGAGGCCTCCTTTGTCGTATCTGAAGTTGAGCCTCACACAAGCGAGAAATGGGCAAAGAAATCATTCCGCGTTGCGTTTCTGAAATGAATGCGAAAGCGGCTGCCGAGTGACGCCTCGGCGCTTTTGCTTGTAGGCGTCGTCAGCGCGGTGGTGTTCACCGGGGCCGCGGCAGACCAGACGCATCCGCTGGCGCAGCACGTTCAGCAGGCGGTACGCGCCGCCAACCCCACCGCCGCCTTCATCTCGGCGGCAGGAGGGGCCGTCACGAGGTCTGACGCTTTTGCTTGCTTTTTGGGTGTTTTTAATGGTAACAAAGTTAGGACACTGCCATCCGCAGGGAACCCCGGTCAAGTGACTCATTTAAGTTCTGTGTAATTCCACATCCAACCACCAGATGGTGTCATATTTAGCTTGAAGTTGGGGTAAATGTGAAAGAAGAAGAAGAAGAAGGAAACAGGAAATGCGTGTCGTATTTCAACAGTGCCGAGTTTTTGTTGAAAATTGTTGAACGTCAGCTGCTGTAATACTTTAGGTTTTACGCCGACAGGAAGTGAAGATGCAGGTTTCGTTTTTTTAGTGCACATCTTTGGGCATGAATTTTTATTTTGTATTTTCTCACTGTTGCGTGAAAAAATTTGATTTAGAAGACAGCTTCAGCCATTAGATGGCAGCAGTTTGGTTTTTTTTAATTTTTTTTTGCATAATCCAGAAAAAGTGGAAGGTGTCGGTTGAATGAAACCTGGAAAAAAAAAATCGGCACAGTCACAGATGCATTTTGAGCACCATTGACGCAATGATGCACAGAATGAGCAAACTCGGGGGGGCTGCAGTGGGCCACAGCTCACAGCCAGACTTTTTCACTTCTAGTTCCGTCAGTCCGCATCATACATCCACCCGCCGCACCGCATACGATACTTTCGATACGTTGTTTTGTGTGTTCGTTTCCGTTTTACAATGCAGCGTTTAAACGTGCGTTTTGATGAATCCGATTCCTCGAGGGGGTGGATTTTCAACCGACCGTGTGGTGTTCTGGGACGTATCCCGCACGCTAAATGGCCCTCGACTGACTCGTCATCTTTGGATAGGAATGAAGACGTCAAGCTGATTTTGTCGGCGAGCAGCTTCAGCCGACCTCAGATGCTGCGGGCGCGTTACGTGCTCTACCCTGGCTGGTGAGAACCTTCCCTCACGTGCTCCCAAATCCCCCCCCCTCCCCCTCCCATGCGGTCGGGCCACCTCTAAAATATCTCTTTGTACGTCTTCCAATATGTCCTCCGTGAGCATCATCGCGCCAGCCTCCCAATTACCCTCCCTTGACGCACTCCTGTAAATTCTGCTTTATGGCCGCGCCGACGTCCTCCCGCATGCCGTCCTCGGCGTCATGCTTGTCTGCGCACTTGTCCAACCGCAGGGGCATGCGCCGTACCTCTCATCACAAAGCCAGAATCCTCGGCCCGGACCCGTGACCCCACGTCCTGACCCTTAACCCCAGATTTTTTTTTTGGGGGGGGCTCGTAGAGGACGCTACTGAAGCCCCAGTCTGCTTTAAACCAAAATGGCAGACTCCTACCAAATTATATAGTGCGCGTGCTCGATGGACCTGTCTTTGTGGTGGGGTGGGGGGGCTGAATAGTTTTGCTAAATCCGACAGGGAGCTAGCGAGGCAAAATGGCTGCTTCAAACCAAAATGGACCAATTTTTTTTTTGGGGGGGGGGGGTGTAACTGTCTTCTCATAATAGACACGCCCACCAAATTTCACGTTGCGAAATGAAGCTGCCGATGCTGCAGTTTGTCTCTGGAAGCAGGCTTATTGCCTCAGGAGCGAGGCCAGCGAGGACATTTGAGAAATGCTCAAATGTGGGGATCAACTACTAAAGAAGTCCAGGCTTGTGCCAGAGAATAATCTTGGGAGAGGAGGGGGCGGGGGGGGGGGTTTGAGCACTGAGGCATGAGGACTGGATGGAACGGGTCCAGGCGGGAAGGCAATCCCTCTGTTGGTACGTGGCAACTGAGCCGCGTGGCCAAGAGCTTGTTACTGGGCTGCGAGCGGGCAGCTGCTGAGAGAACACAAGATGCCCGCTGGGCTTTACAGCAATCAGCGGCCGCTCCGACGAAGCACGGGGGGAGGGGCGCAGAATCGGAGTTTATAATTAAGAACGCGCGTCAAGGTGGTGACGTCATAGCCGACGTCTAAAATGGAATATTTGACGCATCTTCAGGCCTTAAGGTTTGGTAGCGCGCTCTTGAATTAAAAAAAAACAAAAACAGCTCTTGAGGCCATTTTGACTTTTGCAATCTGATGTTTTGTGCCAAGTTGTGAACAATTTGGAGTTTTCCTCCACATAAGACCAGCAAGGCCTTTGTTTCAGGTGCAACGGGCGCTTCCTCACCGGTTGGGGGTCTTTGGTCCTCGGCCGGCATCGCCTGGCCTTCAGCCGGCCCCTGGAGAGGCCTCAGTTTGTCGCCCGCTGCGCAGGTAAAACGCAAAGAGAGACGCCCCTCGCCCTCCGGCCGCCCTTATATTTGTCCTCATACGCGTGACGCGGGCTTCAGAAACGAGCTGGCGGCGTGCGCTCTGATTACATAACGCCGCCGTGCCAAAGAGCCGCAATTGTTGGCGCGGAACTGCCAATCTTCTGCCGTAGAAGAAGTCGCGGGAATGAGACGGCGCCCCGGCCGTAAAGAATGGATGTGGTGGAAATTCAGACACGATTGCAGCATCTGATCTCGAATCAATCAAAATCAATTTGATTCGGACGCCCACTTGGAAATGCATTCAAACGTACTTGGAGGCTAAATGCTACAAAGGTAGCATTTTTCCCCCATAATGCCACGGGAGCTTTTTAAAAAATTTTATTATAATTTTTTTTTTTTAGCATTTGGCCTACATTATAGCAATACTCTCCAAAGTTCAGTCATGAAACATTGTTTATGGGGTGTTAGCGTCTCAAATCATCAGTCATGCTCTACAGACATAATAAAAGCTTAAATTGCAAGAAAAAAATGTTTGTTTACATAATTCTCAAACTCATTGAAAATTATGTAATTATGTCGGCCCAAAAATTGCCATTGCCAGCCCCGCGCTTCACTTTCGTGTCACCCGGAAGTACCCAGGGCGGCTAAAGTGGATCAACATTATGAATTACGAAAGTCGATATTGGAATTTAAAATGTCAAATAAGGTTTTGTTGCTTCTGTCTCTTGTCTGCAGCGTTCAAGGCGTCGCTAAGGCCGAGTCCCTTCAGCGGAAATGTTTACAACGTGTGGGGAAAAATCCAATTTTCTGGTAGGAGAAATTTTTGTTTTTTTGCCTTACTTGCAGATCTAATCAATTCTTATGCTTCTTCTGATTATTGAAGGTTGTTTTGGGAGTCCTCAATATGCCCGAAAAGTCATTTTTAGTTTTTGCCCGCCTGGTGCATACCCGGGGCCACTTTAGAGCTCCTCAACACACACACCCAAAATTCACTCAGGCGCCCCCCCCCCCTGCAAAGTTAGAAAAATGAAAAAAATAAAAAAAAATCAGCCTGAGACATCCAACTGACCAGAAATTGGGTCGACATATTTATCTTTACAGTATGCACACAAAAAACAAACCAAAAAAAAGTCTCCACGATCCATGAGCAAAATTTTGGCTTGAAGTCACCATTTTGAGTCGGTTCCAAAATCAGGTACTTTGATCATCTCCTCTTGGGAAATTTGCCCCCATCTGTTGTTTTTTCCTCTTACGTTCACATTCTTCCTTCATTGGTCACCTGCGGCTTTTCGAACGTATGCATTTGTGCCTCGCGTGAGCATTTTGGATCACAGGTCTTGAACGTCGTCCCGCGCGTGTGTGAACATTTCCGCCTTGCGCGCGGCTCACTCTAGACTCGCCGCACGTGATGGCGGCGAGCTACAGCGCGGTGAGCGGCGACCTCCGCCTGGCCCCGGAACAAACGGCCCGGCCCGAGAGCGACGTCTGCTGCTTCCTGGTCTTTGACGGCGTCGGCCTGACCGAGGATGCGCTCCAGGGTTGGCTCCGGCTGTGCACCGAGCAGGTCCTGTTCAGAAATAAAGAACCTGTCATTCTTGTCGCATCATTAAATGATGAAATTGGGCGCAATGCCAAAACTGGCTCCGGCCAAATAAGATGAGGGCTACAGTCGTGGCCGCAGTTGCGTTATGCATCCACTAGATGGAGCTACGCTAAAGGGAATACAATACAATACGATACGGCTTTACTTAAATGGAGCTTTCACAACCAAGAACATTTAAAATACTACGTCCAAGAAATCTGAAGATTGCTCCCTAATATAAGGCGCGTCGGATGACGAGGCGTTTTAAGAAAATGCAATTTGGGCGGCGATTCATGCAACTTCAGTTCATTTGCGATTCATTTGAGTTAAGACGCTGCTTACAAAACACATTGATTGTGACCGTGTGTCGAAAAAAGATGGATCAAATCTGATGATGACTCGTTTGGTGCTGTCAACAGGTGCCGACCGAGAAGACTCGCAAGACCGAAATGACGCTTTCGCCCCAAGAATTGAAGAACATTCACGTGAGTTTTTTTTTTTCCCCCAATGTGGTAACAAGTCAGCGAGTTGTCGATGTTTTATGAGGACCACCTGCAATGTTAGATCTATCTTTTGATTTTTTTTGTGGGGCGGGGGTTGTTTTTAGCGGTTAAACTGCCCTTCTGACTTTTTTCCGTGGTGCAGACGAGCCGCCCTCCTGAGGAGCGGCTGCCGCCGGGATTCTTCGACGACGGCCGTCAATGCGCGGATGCGTTTGGAGTGAAGCGGGAGCGCCATCCAAGTATCCTTCACCAATGAAACGTATCGATCAGTCCCAGATTTTTTTATTGATTGATTGATTTATTTATTGCGCTCCTGCAGAAATCTGCGGATGATCGCAATGTGAGAGGTTCCTGTTTTTTACAGATTTTTATTTGAAGGTAATTAGTGGACAGCTGCGCTTCTCAAACTTTGTAGCCCAAGTACCACCTCCCGAATTAAAAAACACACACACACAAAGAGGCCGAAGATATATCATATCATTTTTTTTTAGGAAATTAAGGGGGGGGGAAAGCTGTCCTTGAACCTTCATAAATGTTTGAAAAGCTCTCAAAGATGCCCCGCAAATGCGTTGCGCTTAAAGTGAAAGACAACTAAACTAAATGTAATTGTTTTTTTTCGGAGTGGTACTCGTCGCAAAATCTTTGAGACTCGATGCGGTCGCATCAGATCAACGCCGCGGCATCCTCGCCTCCGTTCTCCTTCACCCGCCCCGTCCCCCGCCAGACATGCGTCCGTTTGCCGGAGAGGACGCGGCCGAGGCCAACGAACGCATCGAGATGTTCGACCGCCAGCCGGAGCCGCAAGTTGGCCTCTTTGATCCCTGAAAGTGAGATCAGCCGCCACCTTGGGGGGGGCAAGGGGGCGCACGGCACCCCTTTGTTTTTTGACTTGAAGGTGAGCTCGTCCGAGAAGTTCTTTGGAGGCAGTCGGGCTTCGCTGTCCCGCTGGCCCCGCACGAACCCGAAGGAAATTCGGTCCCGCGCCTTTTGCGCTTCTGTCACTTGGCGACCGAATGCCTCCGTTTGCAAACGGTTGCGCCGTGAGACTGTGCCCCCCCCATGCCCCCCCCCCCCCGCTGGGCTTTCTCGAGAATTTGTCGTCACCCCATCCGCCCCAGCACCTGTCCGATGTAAACAACAAACGTTACGGCCGCCGCCACGCCAAGGACAATAGCGCCGCGTTATTTTAAGAGTCCCCCTGCCGCGAAGCTAATGAAAGTGCAATTAAGCGCGCGGGGTCCCCCGACCCCCCACCACTGCACAACAGCTGAGGACCGTCTCACGTGTCGGCCGCAATCTTCTGCCTGCATCACCGTCCTCGTGTTTTTTTTTTTCTTTCCACTCATGGTTACTAGGAAGAAAGCCAGAGATAGATGCGTGATGAGTGATGAGAGAGTCTTGCACACGTGAACGCATTCCAGCTTTTTGGGTTGTTGTTGGGGGTTTTTATTTTCAAGGTTGGAACAGGGGTTTCCAAACATGTTCCTCCAGGAGCCTAAAAAAGGTAGCAAGGGCCACTTTGACCTTCCCCTTTAATTGAGTAGACACTCTTAAAACATGGGATGTCCAAACTATAGCCCAGGGGTCATTTGCAACCCCCCCCCCACCCCCCTGCCCGCAATTAAAAATGACATTTGACATGCGCCGCAAGATTAATTAAAAAGGCGAAGGCGAGCAGAGTGAGAAAAATGTCATCATTCCATTTGCCAGGCAAAAAAAGGCGTCTTCCACGTTTGCGCTCGATGGCCGATTGATGAAAACATCGCGTGAACGATCCTCGCGGAACCGTTTTGCGAAATGATGAACTGAACAGAGAGCCGAGGAAATTCGCGAGACGGTGCAAAAATTATTGAGTGGCTCTTGCATCCGTCCAGTTTTCTGCATGCAGCCCTCAAACAAAAATGCTCTAACCCCCCCCCACCCCCCCCCCCCCCCCCCCATCATCTTCTCCATCACTTTTTTCGCTCACAAGTCAGCCGAGCGGTCCGTCTACATCGTCGGGCCACAACCCGGAATCGAATCCCGGACGTCTGCGCCGCGCGGCCGGCGCGCAGCCCCCGCGTCTTGACATTCAAACATGAAACTGATGATGATGAATCAAAAGCGTCAAGTTGTAACACTGCGTAGGACGTTGAGAATGAGGCTTGCACGGGGAAATTCTCTGGGTCGGAGTGTCGAAATAATTTTTCCTGGTCGTGTCGGCCAGCGAGAGGAAAGGAAAACAATAAAAGTGCTTTCTCCGGGGCGACGGGGCAAAAGTGATAAAAGCTATTTTCTGCACATCCCCCCCAACTCTCCCCCCGTTGCTGTCTCTATGCGGATTTATTTAATCCACCCCCCCAGCCCTCACCCCCCACTTCAGCCCAACCCAAGCCGCCGCCGCCGCCGCCCAAGCGTCCTGCCTCCCGAGCCACCCGATCCCATCCTGGTGCGTTTGCGCTCCCGCCGTCTTTTCCGATGGCGGAATGCCGAGAATAGCAGCCAGCATAGCAACCCAGTAAGCCTGCCGTGTATTCCGTTTCGCCTGCGGGAGAGGGTCAACGGTCGCCGCCGTGCGCTCCCTCCTTTGCCGTAGCTTGAAGGGGCGGGCGCTATCCAAATCCGAGATTGTGAGGAATATTAGGATGATTAATATCACAAGCGAAGTGCAATTGTGCTTACGTCGGATCATTCGTACCATTGCCCCCGACCGGCTCTTTAAGGACGTTTAAAAGTGGGGGGGGGCAAATGCGTAAACCGACAATGCCAGCGAAAAGCGTCTGCCCGTTCCGGCTCACGCGTATGTGCATGCGTAATCGGATGCGATCGCAATCGGATGCTAATTCCGTTAGCCACGATGCCTTTCACCGAGAAACGGGCACGGCAAACACTTTCCATACTTGCCTACGGACAAACGTGCCAAACGTATTTTTTGGTCAAAAGTGTCACTGAAAAGAAATTTGCAGCGTCAAACAACAACAACAACAAAAGATTTTGGATATGCAGCAGTGCCTTGTCGGCAAGGGTGCGTTTTTATTCGATAGAACGCAGTGTTGGTGAAAGGTACCTGTGGAAACATCCTTATGATTGTTTTGTGTTTTGGTTCCCCAAAACAATCGCAAACCAAAACTTTTTTTTCCAAGTGGATTCTGACCACTGAAATCGAATGTACTGTCGGATGATAATGTCCAAATCTCTTTTACGGACATCTTGTCTGACCAAATTATGTTTTTTTTAAATAGAAAGACGCGTCTCGGTACTTATTAGAATGGAACTGAAGACCGATGTAAAGTCGGGAATTTTTTTGTCCTAATTTTGGATGCTAAACACGATTAGCCTGTGGCCTAAAGTGCGTTCAAAGTGAATTTGGCCACGATGCCAGTCAGCTCTGACCACTCCCATGGCGGCGAGGCTCTCCCTCTCGCAGATCCGCCAGGCTGCACTCGTCTGCAAAATTACCGACGTTGGCTCCGACCCGCCTCCGTGCTCTCTATCCGCCAATCGCAAAACGGAGGCCAAGTCGGAGGCGGCCGACATTCCGATCGGCAACCTGAGAGGCACTTTTGTCTCCCAGAGACGTTGTTTGTCGTTCGGAGTATTTCACACGAGTGCTCGTTTGGTTGGGATTCAAAGCCCAAATCTCTCAAAGATGCGCTTTGCAATACGTGACCCGCCCGTCCGTCCGTCCGTCTGCTCAAGCTGTGTGTGACTAATAGAAGAAGAGGAAGCCGTCTCCAATCGAGTCGGGATGGATTTTTCATGTCACGCCGACAGAATTAGATTACGGGAACAAGGGGGGGAAAAAACACAAAGGGCTCATTTCTTCTCTCTTGCTATCGAAAGGTGCCAAACATTTCTGTCCCGAGGGGCATGTCCAATGGTATTTTGCACAAATATTTGCTGTAACTTGTTTTCTTTTTTTCTTTTCTGTGACTGATGCCTTTTTCCTGACCGTACAGTAATCATCACATGGTGTGAGGATTTACCGCATGAAATGTATATTAAAAAAATAAAATAAATAATAAGTACACAGTACAAGCAGGTTTTGTCATTCTCAACTCAACAAGTTGGTAAACAAAGGAAGGGAAAAGTAAAGGCGTTAGTGCTACAATGCGCTGCGCTGAATTGTACTCCAAAGTCTGTGGACCGTTTCTGGATCTGATTTGTGGATGTTTTTTTTTTTTTTTAATGCTCATATTTTGGAGTTTGAGTTTTTACAACCCAATTCTCACTGTCATGATTTATTTATTTTATTTAAAATTTTTGTAAATCTTGCCCACAAGAAATGCTCACTTTGAAAAAACAAACAATAAAACTAATACTAAAACTAATGAAAGCTAAACATGGAGGATTTTTGAGAGAAAAAAAAATTACAAACCACACTCATTCAAAGTAAAAAAAAAAAAGGGGGGACATTCAAAATAAAACTCAACAATAATGCCCACTCTCAAAACTCTGACAACCCTGCGAATGGCGCGACATCCAAAATTCATCCACTGCACCCTCAGCTGAGATGCTGACTGTTCAGCGTCTTGCCACACTTGCCTTTTGCTCATTTCATAGACCGGATATGATGAAATTGTACATGTTGGCTGTTTCTCCTGATGATGTTTCCCACTTCTTTCCCACTTGCAAGCGCTAAAGAGCGAAAAAACCGTGCTGAGAATGCCACCGATGTGGCCCCACATGGTGAGTTTTGACCGCTCCCGTTTGCACATGCTGGCTGTGCGCGTGAGCCGAGGAAATTCAGCGTGCATGTGTGCCGGTCTTGTTGCCAGGCAGATGGAGCGGCGCGCATGGCTAACCCCTGACATCAGCCTTTCCTGTTGCCACCGACGAGCCGCCCCGTTTCTCTCTCTCGCCCTCCCGATGACTTGAAGGCAAGGCCCCCCGACGCACGTAAACACACACGCAGCATTCGCACATAAACACGCGCGCACCTGGAGGCCCCTCGCTGGGGGCGCCTCGCTTCAAATATCCACCGAGTGTCGTCGCGAGCCCCCCCCCCCCTCCATTGTGTCAGTTTATTTGCGGACCACCGTGACAGCCTCGTGTAAACACTCGTCACTCTCGCCGGCTTGAGTGGAAATCGGAGCGGGGGGCAGGCAGGCAGGCAGGCCTCGCGGGGGACGCGCTTGATCGTGACTCGGGCGGACGTGCTGCGGGATATAAAAAGTCGCCACGGCCTTGGTCGAGTGGGCACGTTCGTCTGATCAAATGACACCGAGATCAGTCGCTTTGGACGTACAATAACGTCTTAACTGAAAGCCCCACAAATATTTTGGAGTGAGTGAGATCATGGGGGGCTGTGTTAAAATGAACCAATCAAATTCCAACATACATTGAGTGGGAATCCGCACACTCCCGCCAGGATTTACGTTGCCTCTGATGAACCCGAAATAAAGTTCGGATGTTCTTGTCGGCTTTCCCGATTAGGTTTTGTGCTAAGACTTGCTGCTATTTCCATCCATCCATCCCGTTTTCTGATCCGCTTTATCCTCACAAGGGTCGCGTGGGGGGGGCGGAGCCGATTCCAGCCGTCTCCGGGCAGTAGGCGGGGGACACCCTGAACCGGTTGCCAGCCAATCGCAGAGCACACACAGAGACGAACATCCATCCGCGCTCACAACAAAGTACCGTTTCTTTTTTTTGAGGCGGTCGTATCATATTTTTTTTTCCTCATGTGGACATACTTTAGCTCTAAGTTGAAGTGGATGGACGTGGACATGACAGCACAAACACAATCGAGTTTCCTTCCATATTTATTGAAAATTCGATGATTGCTGCTGCTGCAAAAAAAATGTCTACTCTACGTTTTGAAGTATTTTATGACAAAGCACCATTTTCTTGCCGATACACAATACAAATACATCCAAATGCAGTCATGACCGCTGAGCGCCAGTTGAAAACGTTCAAACTATCGTCCTGAAATCTGCCAAAGAAAACGTCTCAAACTTTTGGGAGCAACCGACCCGCCGAATTTGAACCTGCGCAAAACTGGGCAGTGTCATGACAATGCCTCGCGAATTTTAAGACCTCGGTACAAAAAAGCCATTTGAGGATTTATTCCAGAGTCTCGCCATCCGTCCTGAGGTCCATGTCGTGAAATGACGCATCGCTCGCCAGCTGGACTGTGATTGAGGATTTTTCAAAAACCGACTCGGTGGGAGAAATGCTCAAAAAGCTTTGGCATTCAAGTCGGGACGGCGAGCGCCCGCATTCGCCCATTCACCAACATTTGAGAAAGGTGCACTTTGCGCCGCGACGGCATCGAGAATCCACTTTCGACATCACGCGCGCAGACGCAGCAAGCCGAAATGAAAATGTGGGACAATATCATTGCGGTCCGTGGGCACCGTGAGCTGGACAGTGCGGCCAGCTTCCAATAGCGGCTGAGGCCAAGCCGAAATGGAGCAGGCATGGAGAGGGGGGGGCAGCCAAGTATTGACTTGTACACAGCTGTTGAACCAGCTCGTATTTAGCATCAGTTTCTGCACAACCGCCAGGCACCCGACGGACCAGAGTTGTTGGACTTGAATTATTTCTTTTTGGCCAGAGGAGGAGGAGCCCCTCCTTCCTGTAGTTCGGAACGAAGCGATCTATCGACGTCGGTCTGAGGACAACGAGCGGACTAGTACATGGACCTTAAGCCGGATCTCGAGGATAGCGAGTAAACACCCCAAACGTCTTTACGACGGCTTTTTGACGTCGAAGGTCATCATGACCGCCATGTCTGCAGACTCCCCGGAGTTGGCGGCCAGTTTGAGGACCGCCACCCCCTCCCCGCTGAACACCTCGCCTTCCCAGACCCGGCTCTTGTTCAGTTTCAGGTCGGTCCGCCCGTCAGCCACCACGCACACTCGCTGAGCCCCCGGGATCCTGACCCGGAATCGGACCCAGGAGGCCGCCTCCAGCAGGCCCGCGCGGGGCTCAAAGAGCACGCAGCCTTTCCTCCAGGCGGCGTAGACGCAAGGGAAAGGAAGGCCCGCTTGCCGGCAGCCGTTCCTCAGCACAAAGTCGCACATGGGGTGGAACTCCCCGCCGGGGCCGTTCCTGGCGTACACGCCCAGCCGGTACGTGCCGGCGTCCGGCAGCCCGACGCTCACCGTCACCTTGCTGTCGGTGTGCGTGCAGAAAAGGTGTCGCGCCAGCGGGAAGGCGGAAGCTTTGGTCTCGTCCGCCCGGCTGAGCGTGGTGTACAGCTCCAGGTCTCGCCGGTTGTGGAAGGTGATGTTGCATTTGCCGTGAGGCGTGCTGACCAGCGCCGCCGTGTGGCTGAATTTGGACAGCCCCGCCTGTGCGGTGCGGGTGCCCGGCCCGCACGCCGAGCTCAGGTTGGGCGGGAACAGCTCGTCCCGGCCGGCCACCTTCCCTTTGCAATGCAACAGGAAGTTGGCGGCGTTCTGGAACTTCACCTCCGTTTTCTCATAGTCCCGCACAAAGACGGAGAGGCGGTAGAAGCCGCGTGACGGGCAGACGACGTGGCAAGTCAGAAGCTCCGGTTGGATCTGGGAGGCTAAGCAACGCTTGGCGACGGAGGCCTCCAGGCCCGGATGGACCAGCTCGCAGAGCATCATCAGCGAGCGCGACGTCCTCAGTGCCAGTTTGAAGCCGCCTCCTTCCACTTCGGCCATCTCGCTGCCCTGATCGCTCCCCGCCACTCCCAGGGAAGCCGCCGCCGGCTGCAGCCCCCACGACAGGTAGGGGTTCTCCGGGATCTCCTCGGTGGCCCTCGGTTCCAGGCACTCCACTGTGAAGGAGCACACCCAACTCAGCGGCGTGGTCGCCTTCTCGGGCCTGGCGTACAGCCTCAGGTTGTAGGCGCCGCTGGCGGGCGGCAGCAGCTGCAGGTTCATGCTGTGCCGGGACACCGTCAGGAGGCCGAAGGAGGAGTGGCTGCTCTCCTTGTGTTCCGGAGTGCCGCAGTGGAGGAAGTCCTGGTGCGGCGTGATCTCGTAGGTAAAGGTTACGGGCCGCGAGAAGCCCAGGGAAATGTTGGCCTCGCCTTCGTCTGAGGAGAAACCAATGGCGAGGAGATCAGATGCAAACTTTTGCCCTCGCAATGAAGAATTCCCGGGTGTCTTCGGAAAAGGTCTCTGACATTCCCGCCTTTCGCTACCGTGCGATTGGAGGTCGTTCCTGATGAAGCGACCGAGCAAGGCCTACTCAACAGATTGAGCCACTCTCGTGCTACTTGATGTGGCTTCGTTGGAGACTCCCCCCGGAGTAAGAGACATCAACCCACTACCGGACCTTTTCAGCGCAACGACGCAAGTGGCCATCGAACTGCACTTAACGTTGGCCCAGCGGAGCCGCGCAGCAGCGTCACCCCAAACATCGATCAGAAGCGAACCATTTGAAATCGCTTTGACCACCGAATGTTTCAATGTCATCTGACTGTGAAAATCGCGGATCTTGGGCCAGCCGAGTAACAAAGTCATGGACGGAGAAACTGGATTTGCGGGCTGGATTTTGTACAATCCAAAGAGCCCGTTTCCGGACACCTCGGTTTTCCCCTCAGGTGGATTTTCCGCGACGGTTTGCGCGTCAGACTGACCGGTGACGAGGTGGCAGTGATGAGGCTGGATAAGCCTGAGACCCATGCCGAAGAAGGCCGAGGTCTTGAAGACTCGCCGCTCAAACTCCTCCAGGGTGACGGGCGCCTCCAAAAGCTGCCATCGCTCCTCGTCAGGGTAGTGCGAATCGATAAACTCCTCTGGGTCCGTCAGAAAATAGAAGTCATCGAACCTGGCAGGAGAGGGGGGGTCGACGGACAAAGACAGGTGCTTTTTCAGACTCTGAGACTGACTTTTTCTTCCCCGTGCTCGACTGCTCATCGCCGCTCAATCAAGCAACGCGGCGGAATGGCTCTCGGGTATCCCGGCGGAGACCTTTTGACGAAGCTCTGGTGTTCCATGTCCACTCGTCCGGCTCCCCAGCAGGCGTCCATTAGGAACCACTGTCCCCCCAAGAGCACGGCGTTCCACAGGTGATCCGATTTCACGTTCCTGAGGCTCTGGCCCTGGCGGTAGCCGATGCCCTTACTGTGGCCCGCCACCTCTTGGCACTCGACGCCCACCAGCCTGTCAAAACGAGCAGAGCACGCGCCCCCGACCCCTTCGTCTTCAATGATCTGGAAAATCCACAGAGGGATTGCGGGCCAAATGGCACTCTTATTGTCCGCCAACGGAAACCTCGATTCAATGCGTTGCGCTGCAGAAGACGACTCGCCGCGTCTGGCGTGCCGCTAGTGTTTGAAATCTCAAAATTGGCATTGCCCCCTGAAGAAGAGCAAGATGTTCTACTTTTGTCGTCCGTCCAGGCCACCCACTACTGTCCTCGTCTCTCTATTTCCTCATCCCGCGTGAAAAACACTGACCAGCAAAGGTCGGTTGAAGCCTTCAGGTCAGGCGTTACCATGGAGTGACGGAATCAGGTTCCCACTAAATTCTACGCAAGTCGAGTCTTCGAGTCAAGCCTTGACTTTGGTCACGTTGGTGTTTGCCAACCCTTCGTGAGCCAAGGCATCTTACAAAGAGTTCTTCTTTTGTTTGAATAGCTTTGGCCCCTCGAGCGAGAACGCATTCAAGCCGGTCAACCGTCACGCGAGGGTCACCTGACGGTCGCTTTTTCTGGCGACCTTCAAACGGACACAGGAAGTCCCCACGAATGCCGGTTCAACGACGCCAAGCGGCGAGGACGATGGCAGGGCTCCAACTAAAACTCATATTGAAATTGTGGACCGTCCAATCGCTTTTAGGGGAGTGGAGCATTTTGGATCCATTTTTTTCAAAGGTCAACGGGCAAGACTTGTCAAGTCAACCGGTTCGCGTCGAGTCTCTCTTTGAGTTCTAAGTCCTGAAATTGGTGACTTCAATTTCGACTGGGGAACACGGTTGTCACAAGAAGTCGTTACCTGCACATTTCCATACAGAGACCCGAGTAGCCGCAGCAAACTCCGCGACCGGTCGCGATGACTTCCTCCGGCGAGCACAGCTTCTCCGATTGTCCCAGGTAGCCGCCGATGTCGTACTCTGTAGATGGCGACAGCGGCGCGGTGACGTTCAGCGGCAAAATGCGATATGGAAACCGAGCTCGGCGGAGATGGGGCTTCCCCTCACCGATGTTGTGACAGAGCCAAACCCAGATGGCGCGGATTTTCTCCAGCTGGCTCTTGGCAACGCTGGCGATGTTCTGGACGATGGCCGCCACGTCGTGAACGCGCTTTTCCCGAAGCTGCAATGTAAACGCCAACAAAAGTGGATTATTCCCAGGATTTGAACGCATCCCTGACAGTTTTGGGCTTTGTTTTTTGGGGTTCCCTTCAAGCAAAGAATTCTCCCTCCCACTTTTTTCATCTTGCTGAAATGAGCCCGTGTCTTCGCGAGGGTTTGTCACCTCGGCCCCGGCCCTGATGACATGCGAATCCAGCCGGTGGAAGATGTCGGAATTGGCAAAGAGGTCTTTCCTCCTCATCCGCCTTCCCGCCGCCGCCCTCGGTGCCACCTCCGCCTTGGCTCTGAGGTTCCTCTGCGGCTCCTCCGCCCTCACGGCGCTCTTCTTCACGACGGCGATGCTCCTGGAGGCGCTCTCGGTCGACAGCTGCCTCTTGGCCGTCGGCCGCTGGTCCTCGGCCTCCGCCGCCAGCTTCTCAAAGACGCTGCGGCGGGAAAGCACGGAGCTCCGCGGGGCTGGGCTCTCGTCCGCATCGGCGGCGTCGGGACCCGCCGGGTTGGTGCTACCCGCTAAAATCCCCACCAGGGCAACAGGATTTTCCGGCAGCCCGCGGCGCTCCGGGGCCTTCACCCGGATGCGTCCCGGCTGGCCGGCCTCATCCTGTCGGGCGGAGCAGGAGAAGGGGAAGGAGAACTTCTGGATTCCGACCTCTGCCGACATTATGCGGAAATCATAACGGCCTGGAGGGAGAAAGCGGAACCATTGACCACGAAAACCCCCAACTTCAACTAAACACCACAACGTTGTCGTTCTCTCACTCGGGCTGGACAGTGTCTCGGTGAATCCCGTACGACGCTATCTCCGGACGGCAGTGATGAATTGCCGATTCAATCGTTTCTATTCCTGACCGTTAATGACGGCGAAGGTTGGAGTCATTAGTCTTTGTCCAATCTTACAGCAGATTATTTCCACGTTACAACTTCTTCCTGCTGGACTTGTCGTGCTTTGAAACGAGAGGAAAAAATGGTCATCTTGTACAGCAGTAAAGGCAGCCAACTGTCCAATCTTTTCAAGCTTTTTCTATCATAACATAGGTGGTCAAATATCAGTCGCCTTTGTACTTTTAGATTTTACGACACACAGATTAGAGAAAGAAAGTTCCGATGTTTTGTCAACTCAGGCTACCGAGGCAGTTGTTGTGTGTCTCTCGACGCGCCTGCGCAATGCTAACGACAAAACAAGAAGATGCTTCGTCGTTAGCATCGCTTCATCGCAAAGTTGCCGAAGGACTCGCTAAAACGAGGCTCCGAAGGGAGTTGGGTATCGATTCGAAACGCCTCTGTGCCTATCTTGAGTTTTCGCAACACACAAGATTCGAGAGGCTCATCGTTTCGTTGTTAGCGTTAGCATTCCAAGTCCACGAGTCGGGACTCGCTTTGACAGTCCGCGGCAGTTTAAAAACGCGCTACAGGATAAAAGTGGAACGCCGGTCACTTCAACGTGCGGCGATTTCGACACGTTTTTGTTCACGGCAAAGTCGACGGTCAACTAAAATCGGGCTCCAAAGGGAGTCGAGTGCGCCTGTGCAGCTTCCTCTCATTCGGTTCTCAGCGCACTTTTTCCTGAACAATATCGGAGCTATTTTTCGGGCGAAAGTATGGCAACGGTTTGTCTAAAACATTCCAAGTCAGACACCCAAATGTCTTCAGGATTTGTTTCGACAGCTCGCAACAAGTTTGACTACACGCGACCCAAACTTACAGGGTAGGATGTCGGCGCAACTGAATTGTACCCAAAACGTCCAAACATTTCCGAAAGGGTTTTCTGGCAAACGGATCTAAAAATCAGGATACAAAGGGAGTCGAACCCCGAATCGAACCCTGCATCTCTGCACTGTGAGGTCGACGTGCGAATCATCGGACCGCCGTCTTGTTCCCGTCTGTCCCGTAAGTGTGCTCAAACATACGTCGGCGCACCGTCTACTCACCCCGAGCCGAATCTAAATGCCTGCTGCGAGTTGTGCGGCATGGAGTTGTTTCCGAGTGTAGTCGCTGGCCTGCGGTTGGCGGTGGGCACGGCTTATATAGCCTGCCGGGACCAGGCCCCAGAATAACGGGCCTAAAAATACAACAAAGAGCAGCCAATAGGGGTTGAGACCCCACCATGCACACATTCGTGTGTGTGTGTGTGTGTGTGTGTGTGTGTGTGCGCCGGGGATGTATGTTGGCTTTCACCGACAGCCCCGGCATCCGATAATGTGTTCCATGGGTGCTAAACACATCAACGACTCGAAAAAAAAAGAAACTCGAAGCTTCAAAGATTCTTGACGGACAGTCAAAATGCTAACAGACGAGTCGGGTAAGTGTCTCGCGGCTTAGTCGCCGTCGGCTAAGTGGCCACCGAAAAAAGCACACGTCTTTGGGGAGGTTATTTGCACCCCTCTTGTTTTTCACCAAGGGAACCGAGTTACCCACTGTGCAGTTGTCGGGGGGGGGGGGGTCCTTTTCTTTTAATACACCACTTATAAAAAAGTTGGTCTTTGGGGGTGACATTTCAGGATGACCCTAAAACCCACGACGACCTTGACAGGTGCACTTCATTTGACCTTCTGTCAACTTTTAGAAGCTTGTGTTGCACGCTCCAAAAAAAGTGGAGCTCCGCTGTTGGGGCGTTCGACTCTTTCCCCACCGCAGGTGTCCACATTTGACACACTTGGTCTTTCTGGCATCCGTCGTTGTCATTCCGGAGAAGCCAGCTGCCTAGCCGCTTGCTAGCTCGCTAGCCCGCTAACGTTATGTGGGCCGCACACACATTAAACGAGCAAGGCGGCGACTTCTTGAACGACATCCGTCCACATACCGTGCGCTAACAGGCTAGTCGGCTAACAGGCGAGCTGGCATTGCCTGTTCGCTAGCCGCCATATAACAAACACGTGGCAAAAGGTTCACCGTTTATGAAACGCGACACACAACGGAGCACATGTGTTCATACAGGAGTGTCCAAAATTCAAACCAAAATCTCACAAGAAGCGAGTCCGCTGCGGTCATCGTCGCGAAACGACGTTGAAGTGATATGTCGCTTATAAGTGTTCTAAATGATGTCAGAGAAGCTTACTTTAGCCTTGGTTGTGAACTGTAAAAAAAAGGTCAAACATTTTTAAAAATTGTGTGGGGGGGGTTAATTAATTTTGTGTTTTTTTTTAATATATCTAAGACAGGGTTTTCCATGTATAATTTGAAATAAAACGGTAAAGCTCCAAATGCTTCGGCTCGGCTATTAATAGCAAAAACAGTCAATCATTTGTGTAAAAAAAAAAATTTATGGCGCCTGCCGCCATAAAATGTTTTCGGGTGTACACGACGGGATGCAGATTGACGGAGTTGCGCCAGTTGCACTTGTTGCTAGGCGGAATTCTCGCAGCGCAAACATCTGCTCCTTCGGCCCCAATAAAAATGATAAAGTAGCAGCTGGACAGGAAGGACGTCTCCGCCTGCTGCGACACACCTGATTCAAACCCTTGGCCAGCTCTGCGGAAGCCTAGAAACCCTTCCGGAACGTTTGGAATTTGCTGTCGTAGCTTTCCGTTTGATCGTTCAGAAGTTCCCGACTTTTATTCCCCAATAGACGAAACTCATGTCCTGCTATTGATTTTTTTTTTTTTTTCTGGCATTTCAAAAAAATCTCATTTTGTCGACGCCTTGTCAAGTTCAAGCCAGCAGCCCTATTCTTATTTTTTTCCTCCCAATTGCGATCATAAATGATGAATAGGACCCAGAGGCGGTGCCTCTCGTGAAATCGGAATGGCTAGGATTCATATACATTTGCACATGAAGAGAAAACGAAGGCCTCGCGCCCCCAGCAAAAGATTTAGTCCGACGGGATGTTGAGGCGCGTCCAGCTGCGAGCGTCTCCTGTGATCTCTCCCGCACCTGCTGGCCTCATCTTCTTCAAACACCCTGGTGAGGAGGAAGACGACGACGATGATGATGATGATGGCGTGTCGCCTTCAGGCGCTTCGCACCAGAATCCGACACTCATCCACTGGGATGGAAAAAAAAAAAAAAACACAAAAAGAAGAAGAGCGAGCCAGGGCCTTGACATTGGAAGCCTTTGTGTGTCGGTTGTCGTGGCGACGGCAAAAAACGAGGAAATTGGAAATGACGCGTGGTGTCACATGCCGGCATGTGAATCATGTGACCGGCGAGACCAGTTCCAGCTGTCGCCGTCAGGTGACTCCGCTCCAAAATGCTTTCTGGCAAGCGGCCCGGCTCCTTTGGAAAGAATCGCCGACACCGTCTCGTTCATCCCAAAACTTGGAAAGTGGACATTGTTGTTTAAAAAAAAAAAAAAAACAAATTATACAAAACCTCAAATATTGAAAGTTGCATCTTTAATGAGTATTCGGCGAATATACTTTTGTGAATTCTCTTTCCAACAAGAAGATTCCAGCGACGGAAGGTTTCAAAGGGAGTTGGCCACGCCCCTTTTTGCCTGAGGCGATGGATGATGGCGACGCGACACATGCAGGTCAGAACTTTTATTTATTTTTTCATTTAATCATTGTTTATGCGACTTAATGAATGAATCGTTCGGATGCCGGATTGTGACGTGTGCGTTTGTCCTGCTCGCCGTCCTTGCTTGCTTGCTGCTCTTGTCTTTGTGGGGCTTCAAAGCAAACAATTGAAACTATTGATGAGTTCATGAAAGATGTCCGGCTCGCAGTTCAATCGGCGACTGACCGCAAATATTCATTTTTATGCCTCAAAATGAGGAGCAAAAACGCTTCAGCGCACAAAAGTTCCCGCGACTCACTAAATTGATTGGAGCTTGAAATTGGGGTCGAAATAACAAAACAAAAAAAACCCAAAGGTTTATTTGTAATGCCTAAATTGACCCCCACTCCCCCTCTCCCCACCTGCCTCGCCGTTCTACCTGACGTTGACGTTGGCACCCGCAAGTATTTGGCCCTCAGGGAACAAAGAAGGACTGAACAAAAGGGGTCCAAGGGTTGACCCTTGAGGGACACCCCCCCCCAAACACCCCCACTCATGTCAGAGCCAAGACAAATGACATCTCAATGTCGTTATTTGACTTATTCAGTGTGAGAGCTGTTCCTAATATTTGGAGTCACAGGATGTAGCTATGCGAGAGAACATTTTTCTTGGATTTGACCTTGGGTTTGACCTCCACCTTTGCGTGCACTTTGTGTCACCACGTTGCGTAAGCCTGGCCGCAACCGCCACCTTTTCGTTGCCATTTGGCTGACACGTCCATCTGTGTCAGCCACTCTCCGCGGCGTCAAAACGTGTTGCTTGGCTCCGGCGGGAGTTCAAAGAGCGCACGCCGCGCGCCGCCGCGGGAATCCTGCCGCGTTAGCGCACGCCAGGATGAACGCCGCGCTGCTTTCGAGAAGGTGAATGACTTTGAAAGCGACACTTTGTCGCCAGATGTATATTTTGACGTTTCTTTTCTGGTACGTTGCTGTTCCGCACTTGTATTTTTACGCCGTAAGCGTCTCAGTCGCTGTCTAGCGGTCTGTTAAAATTTGTTCGAAAATGGTTTGGTTCCAAAATTGTGTATCGGAACAGCACAGGAAAAAAAAATATACCTGTATTTATCAATGTGATGCACTATGTTATCTGGTTTCGGTGCGGAATGAAAAAAGTACAACTGATTATGAATGAAAAAATTTACCCCCCCCCCCACCCCCCTCCAAAAACACGGATGCAGATCCTTTTCGAGACACTCGCTCCTCATCGCAAATTTTTGTAGTACTTTCAGCCCTCATTATGACTCCGCAAGAGCAGTTGACTGAATTCATGACCAAACATTTGTGTGTGCGTTTGCGTGCGTGCGTGCGTGCGTGCGTGCGTGCGTGCGTGCGTGCGTGCGTGCGTGCGTGCGCGTGTGTTTTTGAGTCGGCTCACAGGCAGCATTGCGTCACACTTTTAAGACCTTAAGGAAGGATGCAAATATTTCTTGCACTCTGGCTGTGGTAGTGGCTGTGATCTCCAGCAGGGGGCGGTGTGTATGTGTGGACATACTTGGGGCTCCTCTGTGCGGTTTCTTTTCTGTTATTGATTGATTGATTTTTGAATGAATGTCTTAATCACACGCACATTTGCTGGTTGGACATGGAAGACGCGCGCGAATGTGAGAGGACGCACGAAGAATTCAAAAGAAATGTTGATCCTCACGTGTCCGAATCGCGGAGGAAATTGCGCACTGGCGATCAGCAAATGTCTGGTGGGGAGAAAAAAATTTGTTCATTTTATTGTGAAATTTTGTTAATTGGCAGGATGGAAATTATTTTGGAGATAAACTGAAAGAATTGTTTGAATATTTTTTCGATTTTTTTTTTTAACTTTTGTCGTATTTCTTTTTTTTTAAATTATAAAATCGATTTTTACATTTCTGATCCATTAGTCATTGCCCTTCTGTATTTCTTTGTATTTTTATTTTATTGAGATGCCTCGTGATGAACATATTTATTTATTTCACAACATTTGTGGATTCAGGGGGTTTATTCATTTCCCTTTTTATTGATGAAATGGGAGATTCAATTCGTCTTCATTAAAAAAAAATGAAGGCAATCTTTCATGATTATTTGGAATCCACGTCATCCTTTTTTAACCGATTCTTTTATTTTCAAGACGTTCCATCTAGTGTTTTTTCTTTTCTCTTGAAATGAGTGACGTCATTGCTTTGGAACATGATGACAATTTCAGCATTATTCTCCGATGAATATTCATCGTGATCCGCACACACACACACACGCGCACGCACGCGCGCGCAGGGTGATGTAGTGTGCGCGGGCAGCTGAGTAACAAGAGCCAGCTGCTCCCCTCATCCTCACCCCCCCCCCCCGTCATGCTTTTGCTGCTTCCAACACTCCCATTTGCAGTCCTCGCGCACCTGCGCACGCACTCTGCTAATGAAGGTGCTTCCCAGGGTCCCCCGCTTCTCTTCGTTCCCACTCTGATTGATGACTCGGCGGGCCGGCCCCTTTTTTCCCGGCACACGCCGGGATTTGCGAGCGGGCACTGGCATCCCTCAAGAGTGGTGCGCCCCCCACCCCTTGCATGTGGCGCAAGGACAAAAGGACGTCTGGACTGCAGATCGATTCCGAGTGGTGCAACGGCGCCCCTTGAATTACCCAAGCGGTCCGTTTTTTGAAATTGCGGGTGTCGAGTGTGTTTTCACCCTCTTTCCTTCTGAAATCAGTTTAAATCTCTTCCCAGCACCCCCCCAAAATGGATTTTACTTTTTCAAATGTCATTTCACTTCCAGCCGTCGTTTTCGGCGACATCATGTGAAGCCAAAGTAGTGCGAGAAAAGCGTCGAGTCTCTGCTTTCGCACGAAAAACAAAAAGTTTGAAAGTGTGTGTTGGAAATTCCCCCCCCCCCCCGTTTCTGTGTGTGTGTGCACCATGTTTGTCAGCAATTTAGGAGGAGTCGGTGGATTTTTTCCCCCCTTTTTTAGAGTTGTGCACCTGAATGTGCGCATGTTGGGGGGGGGGCCCCCCCCTTTTTGAAATGGGAACCCCAATTCTGTCGGGATTTTGAAGAGGTGCGTCACCTCTCTTGATTCTCAGGGTGTCTTTTGTCTTTTCGAAAGGGGCGTGTCAGGACTTTGACGAGGTTTCTGTCGTGTTTCCGTTTGTGACCAACAGGTGGCACTGTGGGGCTTTCCCCCTGCAGCTGCACACCTGTTGGTCGTTATGCAATTAGTAGTATAAAAGGACTCCCACCCCAAGTGAGCATTCAGTGTCGGGTCATTGTTGCTTTTTGGCAATGTCGTGTTTGTTGTCTGCTGCTGTCAGTGTCAGCTTTGTTTTGGTCAAGGTTCTGATTTTTGTTTGCTACTTTGGACTACGTTTGTTTTGGATTGAGTTTTCTGTGTTTTATCAAATACAATTCGTCAAGTTGACCCCGCCCCTCCCTCGTGCCTGCTTCTCGGGGTCCACCACCACCACGCAACGTGACGGTTTCTGCTGAATTTTTCTTCAAGGTGCTGCGCCAACTCTGGGTGTGACACTGTCAGGATTTTGAAGAGGTTTGTAGACATTTTTTTCTGTTTTCTGAAGTGGGTGCGCCAACTCTACGATGATTTTGAAGGGTTGGTGTGGATTTTTTTTTCTCTCTTTGGTGTGGGTGCACCTTTTTCCAACCCCTCACAGGATTTCGAAGCAGTGCGTCAACTCTCTCTGAAGGTGAGGATATGCGTTTTTATTTTTTGTTTATTTTTATTTTTTTGGTAAGGGGTGCGCCAACTTGGTCAGGATGTTGAAAATGTTGTGTTGCTTCCTTATATGGGCATGGGCATTTCTTTCTTTTTTGTTGTTTGTTTCACTGTTGTGCATCTCATTAGCATTTGTGTGTTTTTGGTGCGCTAGCTAGTCGTGTGTGTGTGTGTTCTTGTACTTCTGACATTGTGAGGACCAACATGAGTTTTTAACCAACAGAGTGAGGACATTTTGACGAAGTGAGGACATTGTGTGTGTGTGTGTGTGTGTGTGTGTGTGTGTGTGTGTGTGTGTGTGTTCTTGTACTTCTGACATTGTGAGGACCGGCATGAGTTTTTAACCAACAGTGAAGACATTTTGATGAAGTGAGGACATTGTGTGTGTGTGTGTGTGTGTGTGTGTTCTTGTACTTCTGACATTGTGAGGACCGGCATGAGTTTTTAACCAACAGTGAAGACATTTTGACGAAGTGAGGACATTGTGTGTGTGTGTGTGTGTGTGTGTGTTCTTGTACTTCTGACATTGTGAGGACCGGCATGAGTTTTTAACCAACAGAGTGAGGACATTGTGTGTGTGTGCGTGTGTGTGTGAGAGTCCTGTTTGTTGTGGTCCTAATCGGGGTCACATGGCATCTCCGGAGGCGTGTACCCAAAGGTCTCGCCGCGCACCTTATTGCTTTCTCGCGGCGTCGGTGATTCATCACCGCGGCTAACGCACTCGCCGCGAGCCTCCGGCGTTCCGGCGGGCACCCCCGCCGCCGGCGCTCGCCGCCGCCGCCGCCGGCTCCTCCCTGACCGAAGTGTTATCAGCGCAGGGCCGGCACAGGATATGAAGGCGGCGAGCGAGCGAGCGAGCGGCGGCGGCGGCGGCTCACGCGCTGCCGTTGATGTGTTTCGGCGCCATCAAAGTGGATTTGAAGGCTCCACTTGTGGAGCACGTCAGCCCTCGTGTGATGTTGATGTCAGCCGATGCACACGTGAGTCCGCGTGGCGTCTTGGCTCATTTGATGACATATTTACCCCCAACCCCCACCCCTCAACAACAGTGTGTCGTAACAAACATGTTGATGCGTTCCATATCCGACATGATGGGCTGCTTTGATGTCCTGCTTTGAGGTGAATTCATTTTTTTCCTTTGATTTTTTTTTCATTCCTCACCAGTGCGGCTGTTCCAAACTTCATCAACCCCCCCCGGGTGGTCTAACAGTTTAAAAACCCACGGAGAAAACGACCACCGCTGTCGACACGGGGCAAAAATAAAAAAATAATTCAGACAACAACAAACAATCAAACAAGACATGAACTCATTCAGTAGCAGCCAATTCTAGGCCAAGTCTGAAAAGACGTTTAAAAACGTCTTTGGGAGTGAAGGAGTTAATAAGAGAGAGACGCTTGCAAGCGACAAAACAGTCTCGCGCTGAGTTTGAAGACAAGTTGGAAAGGTGGGCAGCGAGGGGGGGCTTGCCGAACGTTCATTCCAAAGAGAGGGAGCGGCAGCGGAAAAGGCTCGGTCCCCTCGGAGCCTCCGCGTCCTTCTCGGTACCTCTTGTAGCGTCTGCGGATCCGAGGTAGGAGCTCCCGAGAGGTCAGGTGGGGCCAGGCCATTTCAAGATTTGAAAACAAATCTGAGGATCTTCAAAAGAGCAGAGGAAGAGTTCTGCGCTCCCTCCTACGAGCTCCAGTTAGGAGGCGGGCAGCGGCATTTTGGACCAACTGGAGACGCTCGATGGAGGATCGGCTGACTCCAAAGTCAAGCGCCTTACAGTCATTTAGGGATCCAAGAGGAGGAGTTATGGGCTCCCTCTTCCGGGTAGCAGTCAAGAGGCGAGCAGCGGCATTTTGGAGCGACTGGAGACGCTCGATGGAGGACTGGCTGACGCGTTGCAGTCATCCGGCCGAGATGTGAGCACGGCCAAGAATGACTCTTGGGAAATAAATTTCATCTCGTCAAGTCCGATTGCTTTTGTTTTTGTGGGCCCAAATTGGACTTGAGCTCAAATACAATCCGGTGGCGATTGCCAAACTTTTTTGGGGGGGTCAAAATGAAAACTGCAACCCAAACCAACCGACTAATCTCACTCGGGCAACCAAACTTTTTTTTGTTTGTTGCTATTTTTTACCTTTTTTTCGGCACTCAAGGTGATTTCAACTGAGGAAAAAAAAAAAGAAATTTCAGCAGAATGAGGCCGCCTCCCCGTCATCAAATTTGACTTCCATTGTCTCGCGCGCGACGCGCGACCTCCTTCAAAGCTTAGAAATCATCCGCAGGAGCTTCCCGCTTGTTGACCGACACTAAGTAGACAGCGAGGGTCCTCACTTAACCACAGCAGGTCCTGGCAGCCCGCGTCACCCACCCGACGCCGACTTGCGCCGACCCACAAGGCTTTCATTTGCCCTCCGGGCCTGCCAGCCGATGCGCTTTAATGAGAGAGCATCTCGCCCGCCGCCTTCCGGCGCTGCGCTGACGTCTGTAATTTGTCGACAAATCTCGAAATCTTCCCCGAGTCGTTTTGCCGAGTCGCGTTAGCCGCCATGCTAACGTTTCCGCGGGATCGGTCGCGGCGCAGAGCGCAAGATGGCATCGCCGACGTTTGTCGACGTGGGAAAACCACAAGCACACGTGTCGACGCTCCGCTATACCCAATCGGGCGATTATTTCTCCAAATCGCGCCGGGATATTTCATTTGCAACGAGCGCAGGCCCGAACAGCTGACACGTTCCGACACGCAGGCGGCTAACCCCAACGCGCTGACGCACGGGGGGGCCACCCCCCGCCGGCGCCAAACGGTCCAAAATGCAAAACGGGGCCGGCGGATGTTTTGGATATGCGGACGAATGCAAATGAGCGACCTTTGGCAAGCGAGCAGCCTCACGCGGGAGGCAACCGACGCTCGCTCGCTCGGATGCCGCCGCTTCACAGCCGCGTGCGCAAAATTTGCACACGTGGAACGGCCGTTTGTTGGGAAGATAGCAACCGGAACGCGTCTGATGTGCGGTCATGTCGAAACGCGGTGACACATTTTATGGCCCGGCCGATTCATCATCCGGACGTTTTAATCAGTTGATATGAGTTCTTTTAAAATCGCCCAAAAAAAGGCAGATTTTATTTTTTCTCTGTCGGACTAAAAGAGAGTCAAAGTGTCAAATGTTGACAAAAACATCAGTTTTACGAGACCCGAAAATCATTTCTAAAATGTTATATAACGAGATCAACATGGACCATAAACATCAACTGAGCTTTATGTTCTAAAATGATGAAATATTTCACCGCCACCAAATCTGACACGAGGAAATAACGAAAGTGTCGTCCTTGAAATTAAGATTAAGAAGAAAACAAAATCGATCTGATTCAGCGCCTCTTTTGATCGACGACTTTTTCTGACGGAGCAAATCGGCGAGCGAATTGTAATCGATGGAAATGGCAGAAAGGTTTTTCATTCAATAACTCGGAAAAGTCATCAATAAAGAAACCCCCTCATTCGTTGGAGCCCCGGACATTTTTTTTGCTGTCACAACGACTCGAAATGACTCCGATTCCGACTCGCTTTCCGCCGAACAAGCCAACCCGGGAACGAGCGGGCGGCGCTAGGACCCCGCAGGCGCCGCGGCGGCAGCGGCGGCGGCGGCGTCGGCGTGTGTCTGGGCTGAGTCACTGCGTGCGCGCGCACGCGCGCGCGCCATTCGGAGCCCAGCGAGCGGGAAGGTGATGTCGCGCGCGGAGGGGAACGCCACCATGATGGGTTGACTGTGGGCCTGGGGTTGGGGGGGGGACGGACGGACGGAGGGAGGGAGGCGGTCGGACGCTCCGTCGGGAAAGAGGAAGTGCGTGCGTGCGTGTGTGTTTGTGTGTTTGTTCCACGCCACGCTACGTCCGCCACGGCTGCCGCCGCCGCCGCCGCCGCCGCCGCGCGCGCAGACATGGAGACCAACAAAGTTCTACATTTCGTGCCGTTGGGTAAGTGAAACCAGCGCCTCCGCCGCCTCCTTCGTTGGGGGAGAACCTTGGGGTTCCCTTCCTGGTGAAAACAGGGAGAACCCCTGCCCCCCACCCCTCCCTTTAATTCTTACGCGCCCCCTCCGGCCCCCATTTTTCACCCCGCCACCCTTTTTAATCCATTTCCACACCAGATGTTTGTTGTTTTCGCAACTTGACTCATATTTGACTTTTTCTGCTTGGAGGAGGTCCTCCAGGAAGACCCCCCCCACACATAAAAAAAAAATATCCCCCTCTCTTCCCTTTTCGTCTTGTTTACGTCAAGAGGCTGACAAACGTCGTACCTGGAGCAGCTGGAATGCGGAGAAAAGGCAATCGGGTGCACTTTCGTTGCGCGTGCGAGTGTGTTGAGGAGTTCTGCGCGCCAGTCTCTGTGTGTGTGTGTGTGTGTGTGTGTGTTTTGAGTGGATCTATATGCATTTTGGTCAGTGAGCGTGCGTGTGTTGAGGGGTCCCGTGCCCCCCCCCAGAGTGAATTTTGAGGTGCGATGCGCGGGCCTCCCCACTTCAGTCTTGTCTGGGAAGGAAATCGTACGATCGTACACGCGCGGCGGAGAGAGAAAGGCAGGATGACGAGTGTGCGCAACAGCGTGTCCCCTGCAGGATAATGTGAGCGTGCGTTGTGGCTCATTTGCATATCAGTTGCGGATGGCGAAGGCGAGCCGCCGCCGCCGCCGCCGCACGCTCCGACGGTCTCGTTAGCGTTAAGCGCTAGCGAAGGGCCGCAGGTGGTCTTTTGACCTCGAGTCCCCTTGAGGGCGGCCGGGTGTCGACGGCCTGGCAGGTCGGAATGCAGAAGCGCAGGAAACCCGGGCGGCCGTCTCTCATCCCGCCTCGCCGGCGACGATGCACGGTTGTAGTTGATCATGGCGACGATGTGAAAAAAAAAAAAGATTTTGTGATCTACGAAAAAAGATGGAGAAAAAGCAGACCTTGACTGGGGAAAAAATGTCTTTTGGAGACATGAGATTATGATGTCAGGGAAAGCTAACTAGAACATCCCGAGTTCATGTTTTGGGCCGACTTTGAATGTGCTTAGTTCAATCCGAACACCGTCACCCCCCACCCCACCCCCGTGATACCGTGATTTATTTTAAATGAGCGGGTTCGAGACGGCTAATGGCGGGAAAGGCTTTTTGCTTTATCACGGTGGCTGTTTTTGGGATGCGACTTCAAGCTGTCATTCAAACGGCAAGTTGCGCAACACACAGGCGTCTGTCATTCGACGACACCCACGTCACTCACCGGGCCAGGCTCCGTCTTTTAAAGCCGTAGACGCGCAAGAGGCGCACGCGGCTTACGGTTTGGTTCACGATGCGAATCCGACTGCTCGATAAATTGAATACTCCCCCCCCCCTCCCCACCCAAAAAAAATCCAAAGAAAAAGTCAAATCCTTTGCGCAGGTGGCCTCCCCTCTCGATGTTGCTGACGCTCGGTCAAGGTCACCGCGCACGACGCGGATTGGCTTCATTTGGATACGCGCGAGTCGGACGCGACGAAGATGTCTTCAATATAAATGTGACGGCACCCCCTGCTGGTGAGTCGTGTCACGTTGTCGCCTGAGGGTGACGCGCAATCTTGTCCCGGCTCTCTATTTTTGCGAGTGTATTTGTGTGCGTGCGCGCGCGGTATAATAATTCGGGTGTGCGTGCGTGCGTGCGTGTCAACGTGACACTGATCCCTGATCAGTATTCACCGCTGGCAACGCATCTCGCACACTGCGGCCTGCAAGCAGCCATCTGCGCGCGCGCACGCGCATCCGGATTATTATACGGCGCACATGCAAAAGATATCGAGAGACGAGCGAGCGGCACGTGCACACCCGCACGCGGTCGTCATCCGCGCGCGCAAACAGTTGGTCGGATGATTCTACGCGCACTCACACGCGTGTGAAATTGCATCATCGGCAGGGGAACAAAAACGTGCGCGCACACGCACATGCACACACATATATACACACACATACACACGCACACACACGCACACCACACGCACAGACATACACACACATACATACACACACACACGTACACACACACAAACACACACACACACACATACACACACACATACACACACACACACACACACACACAACACACACACACACACATACATACACACACACACGCACACACATATACACACAGACACACACACATACACACGCACACACATACGCACACACACACCACACACATACACACACGCATACACACACACCACACACACACATACATACCACACACATACATACACACACACGCACACACACACATACACACACACACCATTCACACGCACACATACGCACACACACACACATACACACACACCACACACGCACAGACACACACACACACACACACACACACACACACACACATACACACACATACATACACACACACACACACACACACACACACACACACACATTTTTTTTCAATACGCTATTGTGAACGTTCACCATCCTTTGTTGTTTTGGTGCCCGACAAGTACGCAACGTTTTGTGGCAAACGACGACGATTGGAAGTTGCGTCAAATGTGTGCAGCTTGCCCAAATCGTGCGAACGGTTGCTCAACTGCTCGCATGTCTTTGAAGTGAAAACCGGGTGCCGTGTTGTTACGCCGTGGATGGAGAAACAAGGGTTTTCGTTTTTAAATTGTATGACACTTCGAAATGTGCTTTTTAAAAAAAAGTATGTAGTTTTTTTTGCACACAGCATTTGCTGTTATTTCGAGCGCTCAATTAGACTTTACTCCAAACTCCAAAATTCCACACCAATGTCACGTTAGCGGCAAACTGCGAGGATTGACCACGTTGCGGAAAAGTTGAAGCTAATCGAGGCGGTTTTGCTGAAATTGCGCCAGCAGTCGTCATGATGACATTGAAAAAACAACAAAAAATCCGGTATGATCTGCTTAGCGTCCGGCACCTTCAGTGAAGTTGAAACCCAAGTGTCTTCTTGTTATTACATTTCACCGTGAACGGCGTCTCCCTTCTATTTCCGATGCAATGATGTTTTTTTTCCCCCCAATTTTTTATTCAAGCTCAGACCTGGTGTCTTAAAAATTTTACTGGACTTAATGCTTACATGTGAAGCACATTCCGAAGGTCATTCAACGGTGTCACGTTGTTATCGTTAAGGCCGAGTGTCTTATTGTTATGACATTTGACTTCCAAAAGTGGTCACCTTGTTGTTATGCGGGAGGTAGTGATGCTCTCGAGGGTCGAGGGGGCGTGCTGGGGCCTGTCCCAGCTGACATCGGGCGGTCGGCGGGCGCACCCTGAACCGGTTGCGGCCGATGGCAGGGCCCGTCAACGGTGATTGACCCACTTCTGCACTTGTATGACAGTGAAGAAGCAGAAAAAGTCTGACCAAGTTCAACTTGGCCTTTGTCAGAGTTCAGATTGAGTGTCTTGATTGTTATGGCATTTTCCGATCGGTAAGCGGTTGACTCATTTTTAGACTCATTGGTACGAAATGTTTCAAAACCCAGACGCGTCAAACACAAGTGTAACATAATTACGGTCAGCTTTGCACTTTGCCTTTTTCATCACAGTTAAGATTGAGCGTCTTGTTACACCTGACTCTCAATAGTGGCGAACGCATTCTTACACTCGTACGACAGTGAAAAATGTTTAAAATAATGAGATGCGCGGACAAAAAAAAAACAGTCTCGTGAAGTTCAACTTTGCCCTTTGTCATGATAGTTGAGACTCGGTGTCTTATTGTTATGACATTTGACTCTGAATCGTGGTTCGCTTATTTTTACACTTGTACGACAGTGACATTTTTAAAAAATAACGAGACGTGTAAAGCCCAAGTCTACTGAAGTTCAACTTTGCCCTTTGTCATGATAGTCGAGACTCTGTGTCTTATTGTTATGACATTTGACTCTGAACAGTGGTTCGCTTATTTTTACACTTGTACGACAGTGACATTTTTAAAAAATAACGAGACGTGTAAAGCCTAAGTCTCGTGAAGTTCAACTTTGCCCTTGTCATGATAGTCAAGACTCGGTGTCTTATTGTTATGACATTTGACTCTGAACAGTGGTTCGCTTATTTTTACACTTGTACGACAGTGCTTATTTTTACACTTGTGCGACTGACATTTTTAAAAAATAACGAGACGTGTAAAGCCTAAGTCTACTGAAGTTCAACTTTGCCCTTTGTCATGATAGTCGAGACTCGGTGTCTTATTGTTATGACATTTGACTCTGAATCGTGGTTCGCTTATTTTTACACTTGTACGACAGTGAAAAATGTTTAAAATAATGAGATGCGGGGACAAAAAAAAACAGTCTCATGATAGTCATGATAGTTAAGACTCGGTGTCTTATTGTTATGACATTTGACTCTGAATCGTGGTTCGCATATTTTTACACTTGTACGACAGTGAAAAATGTTTAAAATAATGAGATGCGGGGACAAAAAAAAACAGTCTCATGATAGTCATGATAGTTAAGACTCGGTGTCTTATTGTTATGACATTTGACTCTGAATCGTGGTTCGCTTATTTTTACACTTGTGCGACAGTGACATTTTACAAAAATAACGAGACGTGTAAAGCCTAAGTGTACTGAAGTTCAACTTTGCCCTTTGTCATGATAGTCAAGACTTGGTGTCTTATTGTTATGACATTTGACTCTGAATCGTGGTTCGCTTATTTTTGCACTTGTATGACAGTCAAGGATATGAAAATATTTGCCTGTAAAGCTAATAAAGGTTTAATGTGACACAACACGAGGGCGCTACGGGCGTGCGCGAGCGAGCTCAAGCCGAGGGAATTCCTGCTAATTGCTCACACATTCTCTTCTTGCCTCGGCTCAATTAAATCCAGGCGCCAACAGTGTCTTCTTGCCTCTACCACCCCCCCACCACGCCTCCCCGGCCCCCTCCCTTTACTCTCTTTCTGGCCGCCACCACCGAGCACAAAACCCTCCCCGCTACCTCGCTTGCCGCTTTTCATTTATGCCGCGCCGCCTTCCTCCCCGCGAGGAAAAAAATAAAAAATGCTGCATGTTGTCATGTGCGGTACACACCACGTGAAAAGTCACGCGCGCCTGCGTAGCGTACAGGATGTAACTTTCTCCCCACACAAGACCCCCAACCCCCCCAAAAAAAAATAAAAAACAAAAAAATACAACTTAGAGACGAGAAACCACAGCGAGCCTGCATGACGTGGAAGTAAGGAAAGAGCCATTTTAAGCTTCGCATCGGCACGTACGCTTCAAAAAACGAAAATCCAAGTCGAAAATATGTGTGCTTTTCACCTTTGCATGCCAACAATTTTTTCCTACCGAGCCGGTTTGCTGTGGAAGGATTTCAAGAATATTTTCCTTTTGAAATTTGAATAAGGGACTCGAACCTGAATAACCTGTACCTGCGATTGGTTGTTGGATGTGTCGCGTCTTGTGACCTCCACTCAACAGACGAGATGACGGCGGCGTGCTTTGACTCCACTTTGCACTTTTTCGTCAGCGTTAAGACATGAGCATACATTTGACGAGAATTCGACTCCCGTAAGATTCTAAAACTGCCTTCTGACCGTTTTTTTCAACAGTCAAATGTCATAACAATCGGACACCCAGTCACAACTTTGTTGATCAAAGTTCCGAACAATTTAACTAAGTCACACTTGTCTTGAACGCTCATTTAAAAAAATATATATTTAAATGTATTATGATGTAAAACAGAGTTAATCGCCATTTCAGGTCAAATGTCATAACAATCGGACACCCAGTCACAACTTTGTTGATCAAAGTTCCGAACAATTTAACTAAGTCACACTTGTCTTGAACGCTCATTTAAAAATATATATATTTAAATGTATTATGATGTAAAACGGAGTTAATCGCCATTTCAGGTCAAATGTCATAACAATCGGACACCCAGTCACAACTTTGTTGATAAAAGTTCCAAACAAGTTGATTAAGTCACACTTGTCTTGAACGCACATTTAAAAAAATATATATTTAAATGTATTTTGATGTAAAACGGAGTTAATCGCCATTTCAGGTCAAACGTCATAACAATCGGATACCCAGTCACAACTTTGTTGATAAAAGTTCCAAACAAGTTGATTAAGTCACACTTGTCTGGAACGCTCATTTAAAAAATATATATATTTAAAATTATTTTGATGTAAAACGGAGTTAATCGCCATTTCAGGTCAAATGTAATAACAATTGGAGACCCAGTCAAGACTTTGTTGATAAAAGTTCCGAACAAGTTAACTAAGTCACACTTGTCTTGAACGCTCATTTAAAAAAATATATATATTTAAATGTATTATGATGTAAAACGGAGTTAATTGCCATTTCAGGTCAAATGTCATAACAATCGGACACCCAGTCACGACTTTGTTGATAAAAGTTCCGAACAAGTTAACTAAGTCACACTTGTCTTGAACGCTCATTTAAGAAAAAATATATTTAAATGTATTATGATGTAAAACGGGGTTAATCGCCATTTCAGGTCAAATGTCATAACAATCGGACACCCAGTCACAACTTTGTTGATCAAAGTTCCGAACAAGTTAACTAAGTCACACTTGTCTTGAACGCTCATTTAAGAAAAAAAAAATATTTAAATGTATTATGATGTAAAACGGGGTTAATCGCCATTTCAGGTCAAATGTCATAACAATCGGACACCCAGTCACAACTTTGTTGATAAAAGTTCCGAACAATTTAACTAAGTCATACTTGTCTTGAACGCTCATTTAAAAATATATATATTTAAATGTATTATGATGTAAAACGGGGTTAATCGCCATTTCAGGTCAAATGTAATAACAATCGGAGACCCAGTCAAGACTTTGTTGATAAAAGTTCCGAACAATTTAACTAAGTCATACTTGTCTTGAACGCTCATTTAAAAATATATATATTTAAATGTATTATGATGTAAAACGGGGTTAATCGCCATTTCAGGTCAAATGTCATAACAATTGGACACCCAGTCACGACTTTGTTGATCAAAGTTCCGAACAAGTTAACTAAGTCACACTTGTCTTGAACACTCATTTAAGAAAAAATATATATATTTAAATGTATTATGATGTAAAACGGGGTTAATCGCCATTTCAGGTCAAATGTCATAACAATCGGACACCCAGTCACAACTTTGTTGATCAAAGTTCCGAACAAGTTAACTAAGTCACACTTGTCTTGAACGCTCATTTAAGAAAAAATATATATTTAAATGTATTATGATGTAAAACGGGGTTAATCGCCATTTCAGGTCAAATGTCATAACAATCGGACACCCAGTCACAACTTTGTTGATAAAAGTTCCGAACAATTTAACTAAGTCATACTTGTCTTGAACGCTCATTTAAAAATATATATATTTAAATGTATTATGATGTAAAACGGGGTTAATCGCCATTTCAGGTCAAATGTCATAACAATTGGACACCCAGTCACGACTTTGTTGATCAAAGTTCCGAACAAGTTAACTAAGTCACACTTGTCTTGAACGCTCATTTAAAAAATATATATATTTAAATGTATTATGATGTAAAACGGGGTTAATCGCCATTTCAGGTCAAATGTCATAACAATCGGACACCCAGTCACGACTTTGTTGATCAAAGTTCCGAACAAGTTAACTAAGTCACACTTGTCTTGAACGCTCATTTAAAAAATATATATTTAAATGTATTTTGATGTAAAACGGAGTTAATCGCCATTTCAGGTCAAATGTCATAACAAGAGGACACTCAGTTTCAACATTAAGGACAAACGTGCAATGCAAAGTTATCTTACATCACAGTCGTCTCATTTTTAACATTCTTAACTGGCACACACACGCGTATGAAAAACATGTTCGCTGTTAATGGTAAAATGTAATGACAAAAAGACACGTGAAAAAAACAACGTAAAAAAGAAAGGTATCATCCACCCAAATTTCTGATCCGCTTCTCCTCACCCGGGTCGCGCGGAGAAAAGCTATCATGCAAAGTTCCATGATGTCACAGCACAGCACGCGTCATACGAGTGGAAGTTAACCACTGTTTAAATGTGACGTCATCCAAAATGGAATAACAATAGGACACCCAGTCTCAGTTTTTAGGACGAATTTCGAGTTTTATGATGGCATACTTGAGCTTTAGGAGTCTCATTTTGTTTTTGTTTTTTAACCTTCTCGATGTAAATGTCCTACAAGTGTAAAATGTCGTTTATCACCAAAAATGATAAAATGCAATAACAATAACAGTCAGTTTGAACATTTGTTGTGAATAACATAACAAAAAAGGTGATTGTGTGTGTGTTTTATTTTATGGCTGATATTTTGTTTGCAGGGCTTTTCAACTACTTCCTGGCTGGCCACAGTGCCCCCTCCCCCCCGTTGCTCTTGCATGCAGGCCCGTCGTGTTTTTAGCCGCTATAATCATTCCAAAACACTCTTTAGCTGCAAGGCTGCGTCATTCGATCACAAAAGACCCCCCTTTTTTTCCCTCCCGCTCATCGGCGGTGAAACGCGGCACTCCAAGGTTGTTGGGATGGAAACATTGATGAAATAATGCGGCGTTCACCCCGGTGCTAAAATCTTTGCGCGGCTCTCGGCTTCCCACTTGTCGTTGTCAAGCAAAGCAGTAGGTCGCCACGCTGAGCTCGTCAAGACAACAGGAGGGGAGTCGCATCGCCGCGAAATGTAGACCTAACAAAAAAATAAAATAAATCATCCGCATGCGAAAGCGGCGAGCGAGGTCTCCCGGCCGCTGCCTTGGCAACCGCGCGGTCGTCTTTTTCTTCTGGTTGTCGTTTGTTTTGCATTAGCGATAATGCTACAGCCGTATCTGGTTTTATAGCGGGGATAAAGCAGTAAGGCTGCAACTATGCGGGTGCGGAGTACGGGTTAAATTGTCATGGCAACAATTTTGAATATATAATATAATATATAATATAATATAATATTATTATATTTTATCAAGCGCAGCCTATCTCAGCTGACTTTGGGCAGTAGGCGGGGTAACTGGTTGCCAGCCAATCGCAGGGCACACACAGACAAACAAACATTCGCAATCACGGTCACAGCCAAGGACAATTTCGAGTGTTCCGTTAACCTGCCACGCATGTTTTTGGAATGCGGGAGGAAAGCGGAGTACCCGGAGAAAACCCACGCAGGCACGGGGAGAACATGCTGGCGCCCGGAATCGAACCCTGCACCTCAAAACGACGAGGCGGACGTGCTAACCAGTCGCCCGCCGCGCCGCCACGTTTAATCATTGTCGGCAAAATCGAGGCTGATCTGAAGTGCTCTTCTACAAGATTGCAATCTTCTTCTCTAGTCAAATTTACAGTGTCAAACTAGTGGGGCACCACGTAGTGGTCGACATTGGAATTACACCTAAAAATTGCTGTATTTCTTCTTTGGCCCCGCCACGCCTCCCTCCACCAAACTTGGAAGATGTCCGTTGTCATCTTTTTCTGTCATCCTGCTGACAAACAGACAAACGGCCACGACTGTGATCGTCGGTGATCGAAAAATGTTGATTAGCGTTTTGCACAATGGAAGTTTCTCCTGAAGTCAGTGTACCGAATGTTTTGTCACACGCATTGAAAACCAGTGTACCATTCGCGCAGCGTGAGCCCTTCGCTCTTTTCTTTTCATACCTTAACACCTGACTCAACGTGTCCGCGCATTTTCCTACATGTGCCGCTAGCGCGTGTCGTTAGCATGTTAGCGCTCTCACGTCGCCGGAGGCCCAATTGTGGCACCCCGGCTTAAATGCGCAAAAATGCAAGTGCCCTGAGGACGGGGGCGAGTCTCTCTCTTCAAAAGTTCCCCGCCGGCACAATCAGCCCACAAAGTGCCCCCCAGCCCCACCCCAACCCTCCCCACCCCTCGTAGACAGCTTAATAAACCCGCAGGGACGCCTCTAAATACTTGTCCCTCCTCAAGCCGAGGATTTGTGGTCAAAACCTGTTTTCAGTTGACAACGTCTTTTTGATGTTTGTTCAGTCTCCAACTCACTGATGTCAACTCCTCCCGGCTAAGTTGGATGCCGCCATCCAACTCGTCGGTGGTTGAAGATGTATTTGTGTGCCAAAGGTGGTGGTGGGGGCGTTCTAATTTTACGCCGTGTTACATTTGGCTACAGTCAAACATAAAGACGTACTTGAGAGAGCACAGAGATCCACTGCGCGAGGTGTAAAATCCACTTTTCTGTTGCGCAATGTTGTCTTGTGTCCCGGTTAAAAGTTTTCGACTGGCGCGGTCGCTCCGCAAGGCTTTGTGGAGTTGAAATTAGCAGCCGGTTGCTTCAAATTGTTGCGGGCCTCCACTTGAGTCATTTCCTGCAGATTCTGTCATGAGGTTGCCTCACAGTGTTGAGGGTCATTTAGCTTGAGTGAATCTCATCATCATCATCATCATCAGTAGCAGCAGCGGCGGCTGCGGCGTACAGTGCGACAGCAGCGACCCTTCAGTGAGGTTAAGGGGAAAACTACCAGTTTCATTTCCCCCCCCCCGCCGGCATTTAGAAAATGTCACCTTCCAGGTCGATGACATTTCAAGCGACGTTAGCGGCCGCGCCAATGTACCGGAAGCTCGGCGAGCGGGTCGGTTTCTTCCAGATGAGTGACAGGCCATCACATGGCGAGGAAGTCGTCGGCTTTCGTGTGGATTTATGATGATGATGAAATATTCATGTTCATGGCTAAAAATGTTGCAATGAATGTTTGCGCTGTCAGATTACGGCGAATTGTACAGCGGCGCTACCTTGAGCAAAGTCGCTTGAAGTCAGCGGTGATTGTTCAATCGCAGGTAGCGTTAGCCACGCCGCTCCCTATTATCTGTCAAATATTGACGTCCCTGTGGCTAATTCTTGGTTAGCATTGTTAGCACAGGCGGGTGACCTCACAGACCTCTCATCGCGTTTTGTTAGCATTTTTAGCAGGTCGTCGTGTGTTGTTATGTTAGCATTGTTTTTGCTAACAGGTCACAGGACGCTTGAACGCAGACGGCCGCCTCGTCGACGTCGGTCATGTTTTGCTAGCATCGTTAGCGCTACCAGACCAACTTGTGATCCTCGGGTGTCTGTTGTCAGCATTGCTAAGAGTAGCCGTGACATCACGTGTATTTGTTTGATCTGTAAAACACGTGTTATGCGTGAGGCCTAGCGAGTGTCCTTTCGCCAGTTGAAGCGAATGGTCATGATCTTTTTGGATTGGCGCAAGTATGGCCCAATCGCTCTCTGGTAATTCTCGTTTCATATTGCTTTTGGATTGCTGTTGTATATCCTATCATTGCAGCGTAGCACACGGCCCTTTAGGTCACATGACTGCTGTCGTTCTTTCTTTCTTCCTGGCAGAGGTGCCTCCCTGCGGCATGTCCAAGAATGGATACTTCTTTCAAGAAATGGGTGAGTTTGGACCAGAACTTTCTCACATACGATTTGCCAGCGTAGCATGCACAGAGCAAATGTTACGACAAAGAGAAATGAGAACTGTTTAGCCACGGATACAAAGAGAAGACGCCAGCACGCTGAATCAGGGTGGACAACTGACACGGCTTTGTGTCGGACATGTTGGTAGGGGCGACGTTCCTATCGCAGGCAATGCATGGGCGTTGAAATGAAGTCACAACTTGCAAAATGTTCAACCAATTTTCATGATGTTGATGGGTTTTTTCCCATGCCAATATATTGTGCGATCACTGCAGAACATTGAAGGGAAAAAAATGTGAAAAATATTTTTACCCGTGAAGTTCACGTTGCCCTTTGTAATTGCTCGGCATTGTGAGTGACGCTACGCAGCTCGTGCCTCCTCGTTCTTTTGGTTTTCTCGCTGGCACCTTTGCCCCTACTAGCTCGTGGGCACACGGCCTAGAAAGGGGGCGTGTCTTATCTGCCTCATCAAGAACTGCCCACGCATGACTGGCGCAGAAAACAAGGGAGAGACACGGGTGCAAGATGTAAAGATTATTTATTTTAAGCGACAAAAACACCAGAGGAGCCTGTGGCGACAAGCACAAACACTGACTGGACCAAGGGCGCCGTTGCATTTGCGTCGCTCATTTCGTAGCTGGTAAATTATTGTGAACATTTGGTTCAACGTAACTTCCGATGTCTCGAAAAGTTGAGTAAATGGTCAGGAATTGGGGAATATGGGCAAGGCCTTGGCTAGAGATGATTAGTAAATGGTGGCTAACTCATTCAGCCGTTAGCATCGTTGTTTGTGATGGTGGTTATCCTACGACACAGCACCAACAAAAGTTGCCCTATCTGGACTTCTGATAGGGTCATCGTTGTTTTTGTGCTGTTAGCTCCCTTGTTGCTATGACAGTCACTGAAAAGCAAGAGCAAGGTACACCCGATACAAGCCCAAAGGAGTCTCGTTAGCTTGGCAAAGGCTTTTGCTAAAATGCTAACGGTGTTTCTTGGTGTCCTCAGAGCAGAGGGAGGGGGACCCGGATGGGGAACAGGAGGGCCCAGAAGAGGTCCAGGACTCCCCCATCACCTCTGCAGATGACGTCCATCTTTACGACAACCAGGTCACCCCTGGATCAGGTCAGTGTACCCTCTTCAAGATGCTTACGACGGAACTAGTGCTCACTAGACTAGAACTAGACATACTGGACTTAGTATGCCGGGCCAAATTTGACAGACATGAGAGGTCGTACACCCAGTCTTGACTTACGCGCACGGGAGAACATGGCCGTTAAATATGCTAATGCAAAAATGTAGGCTAACACATACGATGACGCTAACACGCTTAGATGCTCACCCACACAAAGACTCTTGACTCGTTCAGCGATGCTAAGACACGCAAGGGGCTAGCACATTCAATGACGCTAGCTCATTTAAAAGTATCGATGCGAACACATTTAAAGACGCTAACACCACAAGAGATGGCGGCATGCTTAACCCTTGTGCAGTATCTGTCCCAAATTTGGACATTTTTGGACAGTCAGACAGTTGTACACACAGCCAGAGTGTGAAAAATAACCCTACGAAGCTGAAATTTCCATAGGATGTCAAAAGGGGTCAAAGTTCAAAATGACAGCAAGCTGGACATTTTTGAACATTGCAGTTGGTATATATGACATTGTAACAAATTTGGAATACCTTGATAGTAGAAATCCCAAATTTGGCATATTGACGCCCATTATAAATTCAAATTTCCAATAGACTGTAAAACTGGTGTTTTATCGCGCATTTTCTCAATTTCTGCACAAATCACATCACCGCGGCTCACCAATACTATCAAAGCTTGAGAATTGTGGTAGTGAGTTTTACCTCATTCTCCACGAGATGGCGCTTTAGCCTAAGATATCATCTTCGTGCCGACTCTTTACGTCATTGAGAGTACTTCCAGTTCGTCATTTTCATTCGAATAAGCGGTGTAGTTTGTTGCGAGAGGTCTATTTGCATCTATGTGTGTGGATATGATCGTTTGTGCCGTCACATAGAACAGTACTGAGCAAAGACATCGAAGCAGTATTTTTCCGCCATTTTGTGCACATTTGAATGTGAGGTCGTGCGCGTCTCTTGCAGAGACGTCACCCAGACAGACTCAACTTCCTGGTGTCACCTCTTAAGATGTCCCACCCGCGTATGTTGCACATAAATTACATTGGTTTGCACGTGCGCGCGCGCAGCGCGCAAAACAATGTAATGCAGTTTGTAGAGCATTGCTAGCTGGGTGTTTTTGGAAAATCAGGTGTTATTTTTGAAAATCGACTTTTGAATTGGTCAAACTGTTATGCAATGCACGTCCCGGCCGTGTGGGCTCGTAATGAGCGTGACGCGCTCAGCACAAGCGAAACAGCCACGTTTTAGGAGTGTACTTACGGCCATTTGAAATGATGGGCTCATCAGTCTTTTTCTCGTCTTCACGCCAGTAGATCGCGCACTCACAATGTGCATTTGTGCACGGGCATGCCCAGTGCCCTGATTGATTGGCATGATTGGCTTGTTTGAGGGTGCAGCACGCGCAAACTCAGCGCGTAACGATAGTTACTGGCTGGACGTTGTTTTGAAAATCAAGTGTTATTTTTGAGAATCGACTTTTACATTTATCGAAGCGGTTCAGAAGATGAATGAATGAATGAGTTTTACATTTGTTTATGCACGTAAACACACCAACACTGCAACTGCAGCTGCACAGCAGCCCGGTGCAGCAGCTGCAGGAAGAGGACATGCGAGAAAAGAAAGCAATACGTATAGCTTTTGCGAAAAACGCTTCATGCTTCGAATTATTGTGGCAGATGTGGAAAGGCCAATCCGCCACAAACACACTACAACCATTTGTTCTGATTGTAAAAAAAAAAAAAAAAAAAAGTTTTGTGTTTGTTTTTCGTTTTGTTATCAAGTTTGCATATTAGTTGCTGGTTGTTTTGTTTGTTTGTTATAAAGTATGTTACTTCCACATTTTTCATAGTTTTTGTGACTTTTATACTTTTTCAAGGTTCTAATTACCATGTACAACATTTTTTCACTCTGATATCTATATAAACGCTATACACAATATTGGACACATAGAGTTAGAGTTACTTATATAGAGTCATAACTCAATACTCATTTTGTTATTCAAGAAAAAAGTAATGCAAACTATATATGTATGGCTAGATCTAATGCCACTGAACATTTTGAAAGTGAAAAAAATTCAAAAGTGAAAAAAGTTGTCACACCTCAAAGCACAACCCAATTTGGGACAAATATGTTTGATGTCACATTTTTTTAAATGGCCATTACAGAAAAAACAGGCATGAAATACAATTCTGTTCCTGCGGTTTGGTGACATATTCAAGGCTCTATTTATGTCATATGCAAGATTTGGACTGGGTGGGTTTTTATTTACATATGCAGCATAGTGACTATGTGATTGACACACTCCTGCTGCTGCGGCTCATAGAGGGCGCCAAATATAAATAAATAAATAAATAATTATATGTATGTCTTGGCCTGATGCCACTGAACATTTTGAAAGTTGAAAGTGAAAAAAATTCAAAAGTGAAAAAGTTGTCACACCTCAAAGCGCAACCCAATTTGGGACAAATATGTTTGATGTCACATTTTTTAAAAATGGCCATTACAGAAAAAACAGGCATGAAATACAATTCTGTTCCTGCGGTTTGGTGACATATTCAAGGCTCTATTTATGTCATATGCAAGATTTGGACTGGGTGGGTTTTTATTTACATATGCAGCATAGTGACTGTGTGATTGACACACTCCTGCTGCTGCGGCTCATAGAGGCGCCAAATATAAATAAATAAATAAATAATGATATGTATGTCTTGGCCTGATGCCACTGAACATTTAGTAAGTTGAAAGTGAAAAAAATTCAAAAGTGAAAAAGTTGTCACACCTCAAAGCGCAACCCAATTTGGGACAAATATGTTTGATGTCACATTTTTTTAAAAATGGCCATTACAGAAAAAAACAGGCATGAAATACAATTCTGTTCCTGCGGTTTGGTGACATATTCAAGGCTCTATTTATGTCATATGCAAGATTTGGACTGGGTGTTTTTTTATTTACATATGCAGCATAGTGACTGTGTGATTGACACACTCCTGCTGCTGTGGCTCATAGAGGCGCCAAATATAAATAAATAAATAAATAATGATATGTATGTCTTGGCCTGATGCCACTGAACATTTTGAAAGTTGAAAGTGAAAAAAAATTCAAAAGTGAAAAAAGTTGTCACACCTCAAAGCGCAACCCAATTTGGGACAAATACTGAGAACGTGACAAACTGTATTACTGCACAAGGGTTAAAGATGCTAATTTGTTGAGCGACTCAAACATTTTTAAAGATGCAAATTCATTGAAAGGTGCAAACTAACGGTCACTCGCTTCTCGATGCAAACGCGCTCAAAGACGCGGACGCGCTCAGTGAGGCTAACTCGCTTGTACGCCCTCAAAGACGTTAACTGACTTGCCGACACACCTTTCGAGAGACTCGCTCACTCAACGATGCCACCGCGCCCACATCGGCCAACTCAATCTCGAGACGGGAACATATTTTAGAATGCTGACACGCCCGGCAATAGTAACACCATTCGAGATATTAACACCCTCGGAGATGCTAACATACTTGAGATGCTCGCGCTCAAGTGTGATCCAAGGAGGCGCTTTTGTTGTCTAATCCTGATGCGTTCGAGCCAAATTGGGAGCATTTGGCCAAGGCGAAACGCTTTTAAGTTGTTCCGACTCCTTGCCGTCATCTTCTGCTAGTAAAATTAGCAGGGCTATTTTTACCACGTTGTGATATTGAACGATGGCGTGTGTCTCCCGCGTGTGTATGTGGGCCGTCATCTGAATAACGTGCGTGTTTGTTCGCAAATAAACTGGAAAATAAAAAAACAGACAAACAGACACTGCACTGACACTCTTAGCAGGCACAATGTAAATGATGTTAAATGCTAACGCTAAAAAAGGCATTGTGTCATCCGTTCTGAGAACACGCCCCCCCCTTCCCCCACCCCTCCACCACCACCCAAAAACCCCGAAAAACTTTCGACAAACTTCCGGTGGTGTGACTGCACCGTTTCCACGACGACAAGGTGGCAGGCGCACACCATTTGGACCCGGGTAGCACCCCACCACCGCCAACCCCACCACCTCCCGGGGGTCAACCATTGCCATGGCAACGGTCCCAGGTGCGCCAGGAGAGCGACAGTTGCCCACGAGCTTGAAAAGTGACGACACGCTGTCAGATAAAATTAGACAAACCGATAGATGCTGAAAACGAAATCACATGAACTCATTCACTCCCAAAGACGTTTTTAAACGTCTTTTCAAACTTGGTCCAGAATTGGCTTGTACTGAATGAGTTAAAAATAAATAAAATAAATAATAATAAATTGGGGCGGGGTCATTTGGAGGGCTGAAACGCATGAATGGCATTTTCATTGATTTTGACTATTTGAGATGAGTCATGTGACCTCTGGCGTTTTGTAATGGCTGCCTCCCTGAACCCATGATGGCTGTGACCCCCTGCGGATTTTTGGTTAACTTTCCACTGCCGTTTTGTTTTTGTTTTTTTCCCTCCTGCCCAAGTCAACCTTTTCGGCACCGGCGCACGTTTTGTCCGCTGGATGTTTAACTGCAGGCGAGCTAACGCTCCGTCACGTGTCCGAGATTGATGGCGGCAAGTCAAAGACAGGACGCGAGGACGTTCGACCTCATCGCTGTCAAATATTATCCACTCATCATTTTTTTTTTTTTGTCAAATATGATTGAGCCGTCACTTTGTGCCGCGTCGTCGAGCGCAGATTTATTGTTGACCGAAAAGGTCGGCGCGGGAATAAATCTCACACTTTTCATTGCGCTGGGGACAAAGTCGACTTCATGTTCCCGTTGGCCGTTCAAAATGTCCGCCGGAATATGATGTGAATGCTTTTCATCTCCACGTCACTTGCTAATTCTCAGACAGAATTGGAAGATGCTCTTGACTCTTGACTCTTGACTCAGTAGCTAGCAGTAGCTAGCTAGCTACTGACTCAGTAGCTAACTAGCTAGCTACTGAGTTAGCTACTGACTCAGTAGCTAGCAGTAGCTAGCTAGCCTGTTCAGATTCCGTGTTTTGTCAATATTTGGTTCTAGTCATTTGCTACATGGAGCTAAGCAGAAGCGATTTATACCACTTGCTAATTCTCAGACAGAATTGGAAGATGCTCTTGACTCTTGACTCTTGACTCAGTAGCTAGCTAGGTACTGCTAGCTCTTGACTCTTGACTCAGTAGTTAGCTAGGTACTGCTAGCTACTGAGTCAAGAGTCAAGAGCATCTTCCAATTCTGCGAAGATGCTCTTGACTCTTGACTCTTGACTCAGTAGCTAGCTAGCTACTGCTAGCTACTGAGTCAAGAGTCAAGAGCATCTTCCAATTCTGTCTGAGAATTAGCAAGTAGCTAGCTATCTAGCTAGCTACTGAGTCAAGAGCATCTTCCAATTCTGTGTGAGAATTAGCAAGTAGCTAGCTAGCGAGCTAGCTATTCTATCCACTCCATTTCATTTCAGGGTAGCGCAATGGCAGACATGCCTTTCATAGATAAAGTTTGATTGATCTTATGTTTGTAGTCAGAACTTGGAACTTGGAGTGATTCGCAATGTGGGATGTCATTAGTGAGGTTCCTCCTTTGATGAGCGCGCTTCATTGTCACAATTGTTAAAAAGGAGGATTACTTCACATCAGTCGAGGCGTGTCGCTAATCTTCTTCTTTTATGGATGCAAAAATGATCTTCTTAGCACACCCGCCCGCTCGCCCGACAGCAATTAGAGCGCGGTGTCGGCCAGCCAGGCCACGTGCGCCCCCTCCCTTTCCCCCTCCCCCAAAGATCCCGGTCACGCAGCAGAGACGGCGTCTTCCTTAAGCTCCCATTGATTCCCCCGACAGGCCACGGAGGAAAGCCTGTGCCGAAGCTAATCACATTGTCCCCGCGCGTTACATAACGGCGGCCGATATAAAAGGTTTAGCCGCAGTTTTCTTTTTTTTGGGGGGGGGGTGGTCTTCTCTCGCCACAGAGCTCGGAATCATGTGCAGATTAATAGCGTTATCGCAGACTCGCTTCTCAACGATCCCTCCTCGTCTTCTTCTTGTTCGTCTTTCGCTTTTTCGGAGGGAAACATCTGGTCCTTGCCTTCACTTTCACTTCACCGCCCGAATTGCTTGAATTGGTCTCATTTGCTTGGGCCTGCTTACTGAGCAACGTGTTCTTGACGGCGAGTCTTGACCCGGCTGCCCCAGCCGCTTCTCTTTTTGCCTCATTTGCCTTTGGAAATTGAAGACAATGCCAGGGTATGATGTGACAGAGGTACAGAGGTGAGATAAGAAAGAAAAATAAGTATCGGAGTTTAAAAAACCCCAAAACTTTTAATATTTTTGGACATTTTTTAAATATTTTCATAGATTATCAAAATATTGTTTCGAAGAATTTCTTTTTTTGAATGAAAAAAATCTCTTCATTTGTGTAGAGATGTTTTTTTTAATATCCAGTTAAGAAAAAATGTCCAAAGCATTTTTCTCAAATGTTTGAATTATTTCACACATTCAAAAAACCTTTTCCATACATTTAAAAAATATTTTCCAAGAAACTGAAATATTATTTGGTTTAAATAATCATTTGCTACTGCCTGTCCTGATTTTAGAAATTAATTTTGATTCAACACCCCCCCCCCTTTTCAAAAATATTTCCAAAAGTGTTGATGCGAATCAGATTTTCTTTTCCTAAGATGTTAATTTCCCACAATTCTCTGCAGAGGCAACATGACTTTACTGGTCTATTGTCTCAATTCAGGAACGTGTGGTCAGGGGAGGCAGCGCCTCTTTTGCACCACGATGAGTTAAAAAAAAAAATTCCATTCATTTGACTTCTCTGGCCTTTATTTTGATTTTCTTTGAATTCCAACATGCCCACGATTGCATCATCTGAATCGCTGAATTTACCAAATTCATGTTCAGAATCTCTTCATATGTTACTTTTACTGATCACATAAAACCACAGATACAATGGCAGGTGAGGCACACAGAACTTTGCCTCATAAAGGCGAAAAAACCCCCATTTGTAATTGTTTGTCCTTGATTTAAACCAATTCTTATCATTCTAGTCTTTTCTCGTGCATTTCAAAGCACACAATCGATGGATCCTCGTTTCGATTGCTACACTTAGTCTGTGCATAGACCGGACAACTCATCGAAACAGGATTTCATGAATAAAGTAAGACTCATGCCCACAGATTAAAGCTCTGCTTCAAATATCAGGTCAGAAAATACACTTTCCCTTCTCAAGTTGCCTTCTTTTGCTTTTCAACTTGGTCTTCTCACGACACGACAACGTAGCCTAAAAACTTGTGCGATGGGTAAGCAAATCTCTCTCTCTAACTGTGTTTTGTTTTGCTTCCGTGCAGAGAGCGACGACTCCGGCTGCGTGCTGCTCAACACGTCCAGGAGGGTGAGCCTCAAATGCCTTCGCTAATAACGAGCTAGCGGGTTAGCGGCATGCGCCAAGATGCAAAACGGACGGGTAAAACGTGCCTGTCCGTTGGAAGGGCATCCTCATCCGTTTTTTGTAAAAATAAATAATCATAATCATCCTAAAATAAAAATGAGTCGCACAATCTGACGTTTGTGAACGCAATTTGCGAGTGATCCTGCCAACCCCGATGCTCTGCTGTCACGCTTGGTATGCTCCGTGTGTCTTCTGTAGACCCGGCGCATCATTAGCGTAGCATCTTGAGTGAGGTCTTTTTTTTTACGCAACAGTATATTAGCACTTTCCGTTAGCGCACGCTTTAATATTTACTGACTGCGCCGTATAATCATTCTAATGCCAAGAACTGAACGAAAGGACATGATGTACGGTATATTGTCTATGAATCGCACGCTGTCGTCAAATGTGCATTCTTGTTCAACGTTTGTCTGCATATCCTCGCTTGAGCGGCTTTCCGTGTGTTCGGCGCGCCGCTTTTGATCCGAAGACATTGTTATTTAAAGAAAAGAGAAAAAAAAAACCCCAGCGCACTTGACGAGAGCCCAAAATAGCCGCCCACCCGCGTCTCCAGACACGCAAACAAACACAGCGTGGCAATGCGGCGTGTCACTATGTCTTCCATCAAGACGTCCTTTCATGTTTTGCAAAGAGCAGCGGGGGCCTTCCACCCGTCTTTGGGATTTTTGTCAATCTCCCGATCAATACTCCGGGACGAGGAGTGATGATTGGGGTGGCGGGCGACGGGAGGGGGAACTGGTTGGATGTCGACGCTCTTTATTGAACCGTAATCATCTGGCCGTCCACTCGAGCGTCTCTTGAAAGAATCTGAGGCTGTCTTTTGAGTTTTGGGTGGCCAAATACTGAGTAAAATGGGGGGGGGGCATGAAATGAATTAATTATAATATAGATACAGTATTTGTGTGTGTGTGTGTGTGTGTGTGTGTGTCTCTGGATAAATAGAATGCTACCGTGTAGCAATGTAGCTTAGCTAACAATGCTCGTGCGGTTTTGTGTGGTGATTGCGATCATGCTAGCAGTTGTTCAAAACGCCGACGCGTGTAGCAATGTAGCTTAGCTAACAATGCTCGCGCGGTTTTGTGTGGTGATTGCGATCATGCTAGCAGTTGTTCAAAATGCCGACGCGTGTAGCAATGTAGCTTAGCTAACAATGCTCGCGCGGTTTTGTGTGGTGATTGCGAACATGCTAGCAGTTGTTCAAAACGCCGACGCGTGCGTGTGTGTGTGTGGCGCAGTACGTGAAGCTGATGAACTTCGAGGAGGAAATCCGCGCCCACCGAGACCTTGACGGCTTCCTGGCTCGGGCCAGCATCCTATTGGATGAGACGGCGGCGTCGCTGGACGACGTCCTCAAGAGAATGCTGAGACACGTCGAACAGGACGACAACGCCCCGGAGCCAGGGTGCAACTTTGAGGAGATCATGAGTTTGCTCTTCACCGACGCCGGCGCGCAGGAAGTCAACGGTGAGTACGGTCCGACTACAGTCTTGAGGCGATCTACTGCGTGTCCCGGAGGGATGGGGAACATCTTAAACGCTCTTTTGAAGTGGATTTCAACTCAAACGCCGCCTTGTTGACAAGAAGCAGATTGGACGATTGGCGCTTCCGGCGAAGGTTCGCCGAGGTGACCGCCGCCTGTCATGTTGCGGCCCGCTCGGCGTCTAGTGGGACCGCCGGGCGGGCGGGCGGCGGGCGACGCTGCGGCCCCGCGCCCACGCCGTTGACACCTGGGCCAGGTGATAATTGAGTGGTGTCATCTGTCTCCGGCGAAGCTACTCAAACGCCTCTCCAACATGGCAGCCGGCAGCCACTCTGCAGCTCTTGCCGCCGCCTCCTTCCTGGGAGGAGGTGCTCTTCATCGCACAACAATTGGAGACTTTTCCAGGCAATAGAAAATTACGTTTTAGTTAGCTACTGTCGTGACATATTTTTTTTCCCTTCTCATCACTTGTTGCTAGGCAGAATTTGTAACGTAGCATTCGTGGAAAAGAATGACCAATCACCAAAAAGTATGAAAAAACGGCGCTCAGATGCTCTTTCCTTTTAGGGTGAGCACTTGTTGCTAGGCAGAATTTGTTGGCCAGTGACTTTTCTGCCCCTGAACCCAGAGTTCTGATACTTTTTTTGCAGGGATGACAGCTTTTGTTGCTAGGCGGAATGCGTGGGGCACAATCCTGTGTGCCCCCCCAGCCCACATTTTATTCAAACACCCAAAAGTATGAAAGAATGGTGCTCGGATGCGCTTTCCTTGGTCATGTGACCACTTGTTGCTAGGCAGAATTTGCGGAGCGCAGTTGCAGCTCATATGTTGTTAAATTTCTAAAAAGTGACAACGAACAAGAGCTCGCATGTTCTCCCTTGGCCCTGTGATCACCTGTCGCTAGGCAGAATTCGTAGAACACAACCATCACTCATCGTTGCTGTTAAATCACTAAAAAGCAACGAAAAGAAGGCGGCTTTTTTTCCACACGGCGCCATCTGCTGGGTGCTATTACGCAAAAATCACCAGTGCACTCAATGTAATGTACTTGAGAGTCCGGGGAAAGAAGATTTACGGAACTGCCGAATTAATGTGACGCATTGTAGGTCATTGTAACATTTACGAGGATGATATATTCAAGCAGGACTTTGCTTTGCTCGACTTTGTAATTGGGGAGGAGACGCACTGGAATAACCCTCTCGTTAGCTCCGAGTTGGCGGGGGATACTTTTTAATTCGGCCCAAAAACTCGAGCAGCTTTTCCCTCCCGAGGTAACATTTTAGCAGCGGCAACAACAATCATGGCCGACGCCAGCCCTGCCAGGAGCTAATTAGCGGCGGCCGTGGCGGCGCGGCGGCGCTGCAGATGTGATGTAACACTTTTTCAGTTATGCAAGCAAACATGCCACGGATTCGCATTCGGGGAGAATCGCACGACACATTCGAGACGTTTCTCGCGTGAAGATACGGCCAATTAGCAATGAAATTGCTTGTTGCCGGGCAGAATTTGCAGCGGCCTGGGATGGGCTTTTAATTTTTGGGACTATTTGCGTGGTCATTTGACCACATTTTGCAAAGCAGAATTCAAATTTGGAGAATTGTGGTTTTTTTCTCGGCCATGTGGCCGTTTGTTGCGAAGAAACATTCGCGGAGTGCAATTTTAGCTCATATTCTGTCCCCCCAAAAAAAGTACTAAAAAGTAATGGAAATTAGAGCTTGGATGCTTTTTTTTTTCCCACAAATACTGGGGCACAATCACGTGTGCCCCCTCCATTGGTCATTGAACGACCCAAAACAATGTTTTTAAAGTCTTGGTCACGTGACAACTTGTCAGGCAGGATTCGTACGACCCACCAAAGAGCAAATGTTTTGTTTGTTTGGTTGGGTTTTTTTGACTTGTGTCTCCCCCCCCCTCTTTCTTCCTTCCTCCTTTGTTTTGCACGCAGACATGTCTCACAGTTTTGTTTTCTTTGATGACGGTAAGCTATCACGGGAGCAAAAATGTCCAAATGTCTCCAGCATCATTTCTTGGCCCGTGTCCCCATCGCCATCTCCATCCACGGCGCCGCCATTCCACCCGCCTGGATCCGCCCGCCCCCCGCCCCTGCCCGTTTAGCGGCTAACATAGCCGTTAGCCAAAAGGCTCCTTTCGTCTCAAGTCGTCGTTGAAAAGAAAACGTTTGTGTCGACAAAAATAAGTCAGTAAATCAGATGTTTGTTTCTTTGGTCGGTTGAATGCTACTTCCTGTTTTTTGGAGAATAACGTAAAAATATCGACATGAGAGAATGCTTCGTGATTGTGAGTTAGCGTGACGCGTTAGCGTCTCATCATGTTGTTTTTCGCGCTACTTCCTGGTTTACGGAGACTCACAACGTGGACAGTTTTTGTCGGAGAATGCTTCATAATTGCGAGTTAGCGTAACTCGTTAGCCTCCTAACTGTATGCTAGTCTGCAAGCTGTTTGCTAGTTCTTGGAGAGTCACGTAAAAGGTGCATATCGCTGTTTTCTTTCTTTTTTGGTCGGAAAACAGTTTAGAATTGCGAGCACGCGCCACACATTAGCCTCCTACTTATAATTTCCATCGTCGTATGTGCTTTTCCTCGCGCGCGCGCGCGCCGACGTTACATAACCGCAATTTAGCGTAGCATGTCAGCGCCACTCGACCTCGGTGCCATCCTTACGATTGGCGTCCCGGAGGATGTGCACGGCTCTCATCCTCCTCCTCCCCCCCCCCCCCCCGCCCCCTTCCACATTCCTATCGGCGTGTCGTGACATCATCAGCATGCTGCGTGCTGATTGGCTCGTGATCTATGCCTCCATATAGGATAAGTGTTTCATCTGCCACCTCGTCTCTCGTTTAATCACCTCCTTCACCGAGCCATGAGGGAAACCAATCATTCCTCGGCGTGTGTGTGTGTGTGTGTGTGTGTGTGTGTGTGTGTGTGTGTGTGTGTGTGTGTGAGAGACAGACAGTTAATCTCTGAGGCTGCATAAGATTGTGGGGTATTATTGAGGTCACCTCCAAAGATGCTCCTCAACCTGCCGCGCACCTCCAGCCAATACGAGGCATATTAGAAGCCGCGTTTGGGTTATGAGAAGGCCCCCTCTGTAATATCAGCCGCATTTGGGACAGACATCCTCACGGGATTATTTTGTTTTTTTCGCGAGGGTTTCAAGAAAGCCTTGGGGTTTCAAATCACGGTCTCAAAACAGTGTTGGGGTTTCAAACAAGGACGAGGGTTACACGATGAGGGCTTCAAGGCAAAAGTTGGTGTTTGGAAGCCCGAGTTTAAATCAAGGACTTCAAAGTGCAATTTCAAGACAGGCTTTCTGATAAGGAGTGAAGAGTACGAGACAAGAGTTTGAGTTTCGAGTGAGGATTAGCTCCCAAATTAGCGTCGTAGCGCTACCGGGCCGACGGCGGCATTATTTTGAACAACCGCCGACATCATCGAGTTCGTTCTCCTCGGCGGCTTATTTGGCGCCCTACCCGTGTGTCATTCGGCCCGTCAAAAGCACTCGCGGCAGTCGGGAGAGTCATCGGAGCGAATACTCGTCTGCATCGAAAGCGCCATCCGGCATCTCTTTTGTGGTGTTGCCGCGCGCTCAGAGCGGCCCGACCTCGGCCGAGGCGTCAAGCGCCAAACTGGGGGCGAATCTCTCCGCCACGTGACTAATTGGCCGTCATTACTTGACTTACTCGGCAGGCAAAATACGACGCGGTGCGTTCTTGAGTTATCTCGCGCTGTCACGCCAACCGCAGCTGGAACAAAGCGCTTGGTTTCGATAAATTGAGGATTCAAGCCCTTCAAATGAGGGTTGGAAGCCAAGGTTCGGCTTTCAAATTAGGGTCCCGAACCTTGGTCACAGTTTCTAATTAGGGTGTCAAGAGAGGGTTGGGTTTTGAAGCCTTGGTTCGGCTTTCAAAATTGGGCCCGCGAGCAAACACTCTCGCGTGATTCCCGGCAGGACGTTTTGGCGAAATTGAAATGTTCTCCTCGTCTTTCTGCCCGCGCACGGCGGGCGCCCGTTCCGCCGGTTGCCATGGCGACGGCCGTCATATACCGCCGTGAACGCAGAACAAACGCGGGCCCGATTTAAGGTCTCGGACAAGAATGTGTGTTTGTCGCGAGACAGAGTTAGGGTTTCAAGCGAACGTTTCCAGGAAGGGTTAGGGTTCCAAGGCGAGGCCGGCGAGTCAAATGAATCTTTCAAGTCTCGGTTTTTGAATTAGGATGAGGGTCTCTTGATTTACGCTTTTGATCTAGACAGAGGCTAGATTTCAAATTAGGGTCTTAAGTCCAGGTTTGGGTTTTTTTGGAAGATTTCAAACAAGGAAGCGGCTTTGAAATTGGATCTGGGTTTCATTTTCAGGTTTTGAGGACGGGATGGGGTTTTAAATTAAGGGTTTCGGGATCATGCGAGGGTTTTAAATCAGCGATCGGGTTTCCAAATTGGGTTTGCAGCCACGGTTAAGGGCTCCGGAAAAGGGGGTAGGGTTTCAAATGAAGGTATCAACACGGGGTGGGGAGGGGGTTCCAAATGGAGCTTCGAGACATGGATTTGAGATTCAATTGGAGGTGTCAAATTAAGGTTGCAACCAAGGGGGGGGGTAAGGTTTCAAATCTGGGGGTTAAGGTTCCAAATTACCGTTGCGATCTGAGGTCAGCGTTTGTTTGAAAGCGAGGGTTGTGGAGTGTGCGTGTGCGTGCTGATGTGTCTGACCCTGACGTTCGCCCTCGGCCGTTCCTCTCGCGTTGTCGCGCGGGTTTGCGCCACCCGGGGGCGTGGCTATTCCGCGTTGTCACTCGTTTTCTTTTCCCGCCCCAGTTCACCTCCTGTCCGAGACCATCCAGGGCGTGACGGCCACCGACACGGGAGTTCACTACCAGCAGTCCTGGCTTTGCATACTGTGAGTCCCCCGGCGGGCTGATGTCGTCCGTCACAGCTCAGCCTTCCGCTCTGACTCGGATGCTCATCGGCTGATTTCCCGCCGGCCGCAAATTCTCAAGACGTCGCTTGGCTTTATTCATTCATGCGAATGATCCGTCCCGAGCAGCGCCAACATTTTTTTTTTTGGTGCGGGCGCGCGCAGGTGCAACCTGAAGAACCTGCAGCGCCGCCACGTGTGCATCTCGCGGCTGGAGAGGCCTCAGAACTGGGGGGAGAACTGCTGCGAGGTCCGTTACGTCATCCTGGTCCTGGCGCCGCTCAAGATGGTAAGATTGAACTTTATTTATAGTATATTTATTTATATGTCAGGTGCCAATTGATCTTTTATCTTGGAGTGTTGACTTTTTCTTTCAGATGCTATTGCTGATTTTTTTTTTTTTTTAATGCTACTTGAAATTTTTTTATTTTATTGGTTGTATTTTTTTTAAATATTTTTCTTTGTTTTTAATAGTGGTATGATTCACATTTTTTTTTAATCATAAGATTTCCGGTTTATTTATTATTTTTATCTTTTGGTATATTTTACATGTCATTTATTTTTTGCATTTTAAATTTATTATCAACATATATACAAATTTTATTTTTCATCTTTTTTTTCGTTATGAGCATATATGAAACTCTTTTCTTGATTTTTTTTAAATACACCACAATTACTTTTTTACGTGTACTTTTAATGTTTTTAATGTAATACATTCTTGATTAAATAAATCAATAATATATTACATTCAAAATATTTTTAGACTTGAGTAAATATTTTTAGACTTTTTTACAATATGTTCTTGTTTTTATAGTTTTGGTCTATTTTTGAACATTATTTTTCATAACTTGCATTTTTTGGGGTGGGTGTGGGGATGTCGTTTAAAAAAATATATCTTTGTCGTAATTTACACAAATTGAAATAGGTATGGTTTAAAACAGAATTTTGTTTTTGGATATTTGTATTTTTAGACACGGCGGATATTTTGACACACACACACACACACACGCATGCGCGCACGGTGAATGGGCGTAATCAGTGCCCTGCCCTCGGGTGGCTGATTATTTTTTCTCGTCGTCTCTGCTGGATGCTGACATTTTTCTTTTTTTCTCCTTGTTAGCCCAAACGAATTTGTGGGATGAAATGCTGCCGAAAGAGCAACTGCCGACTTTTAAGTGCGGCGGGGTCACATCAAACAATATTGACCAACCTGCGACGTTTCTGCTCTCATGGCGCTGAATGCCTCTTTTTTTTATTTTATTTTTTCATTTTTGGGCTGTTTGGAACTCACCGACCGGCAGTTTTTCGAGCATTTCGACCCCCTTCCGCAAAATGTCCCGTCGCGCAAAAGTGGCTTTCCCGCTCCGTTAATCCGGCCCGGTGGGCAACCGTTGTGTCCCGCAGAAGAGCACCAAGACGGCCATGGAATTGGGCAGGACGTTCGCCACGCTCTTCTCGGACATCTCCTTCCGCCAGAAGCTTCTGGAGACCAAAACGCAGGAGGAGTTCAAGGAGGCTCTGGTGTTCCAGCGCCACCAGCTGACGGCGGCCAACCAGCAGCCCACCGCCCTGGGCAAGGAGGAGACCGACCCCCGCAGACACAAGCCCCTCAAGGTCAGCGCGCCTTCTTCCCCCACTCCACATTCGCTTGCCTTTGGTCATTTTCGAATCCCGACTTCGTCTTCCACGCGTATGTCACTTTTCCCCCGATGCACCCCCAACGTGCCCCCCCTTTTCGCCAGTGACATTTCCGAAACCTTTTAAGCTATGCGTCCTCGACAACTTTCAAACACTTGACACCTTTGGCGCACCGACCTTCACACTCCCCTAAAAATGTCCCAAACTCACATCTTGAACAGATTTGGTGCACCCCCTTCTGCACACACCCCAAAAACATCCATATTTTGCCAACTTGCGTCAATTTTGTAGCCCACCTGTGCGAAAGGGGCTCCTGAAACTATGCGGGCTTCTTTTCTCTCTTCCTCCGCGCAGCATCCATCAGCTTCCATTGCAAAGAAGCTTCACGTACGTCCCTCACAGCCCTGCCATGCGCACACACACGCCACACACGCCACACACACACGCCCTTCTGACAGTTGAGGGCTCGCAGACATTTTTCCGCTCGTGTGTTTCCTCCACTCAAGCATGTCGGGTGACCTTCCTCGGGCCCAAAAAACAATGAACAGAAAAGGAAGGA